>JACATO010000383.1:0-11860 GCA_018389105.1 Nautilus pompilius | reverse complement strand
GAAAAGAGAGAGGAGAGAGATGAGAGAGCGATGGAGAGAGAGATTGGCAGAGATGGGAGAGAGAGAGAGAGAGAGAGAGGGAGAGAGAGATGGGGAGAGAGATTGGCGAGAGAGAGGATGGAGGAGAAAGATTAGAGAGAGAGAGAGATGGGAAGAGGCGAGATTGGAGAGAGATGGGGGAGGGGGGGAGAGAGCGAGAGGGAGAGAAGATGGAGGGAGGGAAGAGAGAGAGAGAGATGGGGGAGGGAGAGATGGCGAGAGATTGGAAAGAGAGAGAGAGAGACTTGTGTTTAGGTAGACGCTGGAAAAAGACATCTCTCTTTCCATCTCTCTCTTCATCCATCCCTGTCTCTCTCTCTCTCTTTCTTACAACAGCAACAGCATACACAACCCAGCCGGACGACTGAAAACCAACCGAACGTTGCCATTTATACCTAGGAACCTGAGCTCCCATGATTTATGCATATTGCGAACCAATTATCAGCAGCCACACGCACACCACTGCTACATATTTATTTGACGTCTAACGAGGGCGTGCAGAGTTTACTGAGAGGCCGCTATAAAAGAACGATTCAGTTGGTAAGAAAACACAGTACAGCACCTTTTAATTATTTATCTCTCTGTCTGTTTATTGAGTAAATGCCGAGTCTGTCAGAAGTAAGAAAAACAGATACAAAATATCGTAGAACAGACAGATCCGAGCGATCCCGCAGGCGGCTTATCTACTGTGAAGGAAAACAGTTGAGAAAACAACCGAGTAGGGATAAATAAATACGTTATATTGCAAATCCTTTCGTTAAATTTTTTTTAAAATATATATATATATATATGCTTCCGTTGGTACTGCGAGACCAAAGGGACCGCGGAATGTTTCGAGTACAGGGTAGGAAGACAACCGATCAATCAACCGTGTCCACGTCGGGGCCTTCGGAGACGACATCTCTCGTGCAAAAAACTACAAAAAAAACGAGGCGCCGAGAATTTCCCTTTATTTAGCAGAGAGAAACAGAAATCCGGGGGGGGCACCTTCAATCGGAACAAGCGAGAAAGATTCCCACCTCTCCCGCTTGAAATGGCGGGTGGCCGTCGGTGCGTAGGGCTGCTGGAGGAGGGGAGACGAGAAACCAAATGACGCAAGACGTTTTTAGATCTGCGAAAAACCCCGAGTCCTTCTACGGTTTAGCGGAACCCTGACTCCATTAATAAACTCTCCCCCCAGCCCTTCCAAACCTTCAGGTAAGAAAGAACAGATGTTGTTTGTTAATACTTGGTTCAATTATTGCTAAGACGATGGGAAAAATTTGAACTTCTCTCTCTCTCTAGTATTCACAAAGCTAATCTTACTTATTATTATTATTATTATTATTATTATTATTATTATTATTATTATTATTATTATTATCGTTGTTGTTGTTGTTTTTGTTATCCTCGTGCTCCTCCAGGTCCATTCGATGGTCCTAAGGTGCATTCCCGGAGTTTAACGGATGATGTAAAGTATATGGAATATTGTTCCAAGCGGAACCATTTTCCTGCAGCTCCACAACGTGGGTTTAGCCAGGATTCTTTTCTTATCTTCCTTGCCATCCCTCTTGTTAGCCAGTTCACCTGCTCGCTCCTATCACGGCTTCACCATTCTGAGCTGAGGTGCTTGTTGATCTCTGTACGGCCGACAGGTGGCAGTCTTCGCAGATTCTACAGCGGATACACACCCCGAAATGAGGTGGTCAGTTGCCTCGGCATATTTATTCCGCGTCGGTTCTGTGTCATCTTTCGCAATCTGGTCCCGGCGTGGTCTGGTTGGTGGAGTCCGATCTTGCGCAAATCTATATTGTCTTTTGCATCCCCAACATTCATTCCCAATAATTTCCTTACAGTCGATTTCCTTTTAAAGCGCACCGTTTCTTGGACACGTGGTGTCCACGCTCGAGTGACACGTCCTCACAGTTTTCCTCCTGTCGTTCACATGTCAGCCAGCCGCCGAATATTAAATGATGCAGTGACGTTTTCCCCCTCGGCCAGAGATATTTCCAAACTTCTTAAATGCGGTGGGGCGTGGCCATTCGGTCGGCCCAGTCCGCCCTTTAGGACCGGGTCGGCTCTGGTTCTTTCCGGGAGAGGGTTCTATCTTTTCGCTCTTCTTACCCCCGATGCGTTAGTTTCCTTCCATGTCTGGAAAGTTGAAGAGTTCTTTTAGGGTCTCCTTGAGATCCGGTAGTTGCGGGGGTCCTGCTTGACCCCCACCCCGCGACATAATCACGAAGACATGAGATTGGGACAGTCTTCGGATCTCGAAAACGCCATTCAGATTCAAACACACGTTGAATTAGCGAAACATTAAGGGTTAATGTGGAACATTGCCTGGTGATTCTGGAGAGAAGCCGGATGTTGGATAATCTCTCTCTCTCTCTTTTTTTTTAAATAATAATTCATTTTTAAGTTTTAGAATTAGGGACGAAACGCATCCGAGGAGTTATGTATCCCACAGAGACGACACACATCCCGCTAATTTAGACAGGTGGATAGATGATGACGCATGCGTGACGTCATCACATATATCTCATCATAGTCTGAACAAAATGTTAAATCAAGGTAACTGATTATTTTTTTTTTTACTAATTAGCTGCTCTTCGATCTCTTAGAAACATATTTACTTTACTTCCATATCCATCTTATCGTTAAAAGACGGAGATAGCGAACAGATCTCTCTATAAACAACCGTTGGTTTCAGTGTTGGGCCACCAGGTGTCAGGACTGTGTTGCGATGGCCAAAAAAAAAAAAAAAAAATAATAAATTTGAATTTATCTGAAGTTTGCTAGCGGTTAAAAAAAATTTAATTCAGACTCAAAAAGGAGAACAACAGGAAACACTAGCTAAATGCCAGTGCTAAGTATGGCCGGGCCTTTCAATACTCGATTCAGCATCAGAATGGTTATGATGTCACTTTAATGTATACATGTCCAGGTGGGATAGGACTGCCCCCGACTCTGATGCTTCCACAGGTGAGCAGTCACCCCCAAAATAGTCTTCCTCTAATGATATTTACCTTTAATTAACTCCTGCGAATAGACGAGTTCAACAGAATTTCGCCCATCAGTAAAACTCAAGAAAGTAGGCTTTCAGTCTATTACTTTAGATTTCGTAGGCATGTTGTTGTTTTTTTGATAAGCTAGATTAAGATGTTATTAACTGAAAATAGAATATCTGGGTGGAAAATAGGAAACTTCGCTCTCGATACTGGAGTGTTGTAACACTCGCGGACACACCATACATTGTTGTAGGGGAGACGTACTCTTAAATATACCCAGTGGCACTTGTGTTTTATCAGAAGAGTCAACATAATGCAGCCATTAAGAGAGAAAAAGCAAAATATGATCAGCGAATTGTTTAGTTCAGGCAGAGTCTACAATGACGATACTATGAGCAGCGGTTTAGAGAGACGAGCGAGCGCCTTCGTCCACCCATTCATGATTTTAAATACAATCGCCTTTGAAAAAGTAACTTCCTTATATGAGAAAGTCGTGCAATCGCACAGATTCCTCGCACTTACCAGAGTTTATCGTGTAAAGAGATTGTGTCTTTATCTATTGGCCTATGCGAGTACAGTAACTATTTAAGGCCTACTCTTATCCGTCGAATTACAATCTATTAGCCATTGGAATTTCCTCTGAGATGGTTTCAAATTACAGATTTTAACTTCTCGTCGATATATTAGAAAAAGGAAACTGATTAAAAGAAAGGGGCAACAGCGAGGAATCTGTGCAGAATTTGGGGGCAGCGAGGATTTTACGAGAATCGTTTCGCACTGCATTTAAAAAAATGGAGTGCAGAGAGAGAGAGAGAGAGTGAGCGAGAGAGAGAGAGAGAGAGGGGAGAGAGAGAGAGAGAGAGAGAGAAGACGGCAGAGAGAGAGAAGGGGGAGAGAGAGGAGAGAGAGAAGGAGGGAGAGAGAGAGAGAAAGAGAGAGGGGGAGAGGGGAGAGGGAAAGAGAAAGATGAGAGGAGAGAGAGAGGGGGGGAGCGAGAGCAGAGAGCAAGAGGGAGGAGAGAGAGGAGAGGGAGAGAGGAAGGAAAGCGTCGGAAGAGGAGAGAATTTTACTTATTTTATATATATATATATATATAATATATATATAGTATATCTGCTAATAGCACTCACCCTATTGCCTTTTCGCGTTAGATATGGCGCCTCTGCGTTTGTAGCATAGCATATTAAGCGACAATGCAACTTCGTAGCTTCGTTCCTTAAGACGAAGAATAATCATGTATGGAGGTAGTTTTCCTTTTGTTTTAATTTACAAGAAAAAAAAACACAAACCGATTAAAACAAAGAACCACATCCGATCGTAATAATACTGTGTACGTTCGCTCTATAGTTAAAAAACATGAAACAGTAACAATGAATTGTATTCAGTTTGGGCAGCTACACTGAGTTCGAAACTCAGCTGCTTGGATCTACACTCTCTTTATATGTTAACGATGAACGAAAACGAATAATAATAATAATAATAATAATAATAATAATAATAATAATAATAATAATAATAATAATATTAGTAGTAGTAGTAGTACTAGTCAATGGAAGCATAAGGCATGGTTACTTTACATATGTAAAAAGATTTATCCGTCTGTACACCATCCGTTTATAAGTGAGATTTCAGCCAACGCTAATAATAATAATAATAATAATCATAATAATAATATAATAATAATAATAATAATAATAATAATAATAATAATAATAATAATAAAAAGAACAACATCATTGTCGTCTCTTTTGGAAGAATAAAAAAAAAAACTTTGTAAACTGTTTTAATGGAATGGAAAATTATTGGAAACTCCAAGAAAGTGAGTATACTTAATTACAGTAATTGTTGCCCATTTACTTCACCAGACTATAAGATACCTGGCCCCACCCAGAGTGAGACTTTACTTTGCTGTACGCCTATAAAATCTGTATCCTTCTGCATCTGGGAGCAGATCCGAAACAGGTATTGATTTTGGACACTATTTCAACATATTAACCTCTTCAACTTCAACTAAAATTTGGCATATTAGATTAGCATTCGGCTTCGAGTATCGAGGAGGGGCTGTTTGTCAGGGCTTAGCTAAGTCGGGCACAACCCTTGGACGACGGCCTATTAGAGTGAAAACTAGTCCGGTCACCGAGACGCAGCCCGACTACTGTCGAAAACAAAGCACTCACGGGGAAGTTGGTTCTCCTGCGAAATCTGACGGAATTAGTTATTCTAGCAAAATGGAAATTACAGACTGCAATGGGAACTGTGCTAAAGAACTATTGCTGAAAACTATACACCATCCTCCTTCTTTTTAATGTACCCGTCATTTAAAAATCTGCGAATCTCATTTTAACACAACAGAAAGAGAAGTGGATCCGTACTGATTTAAAAGAGTTAATTATATATATATATATATATATTTTTTTTTATTAAAACTTTTCCATACAGACGAGGTGCGAGCGACTGATTATATGATTAACTGTAGCTGGTTTTATTAAAGTAAAACTTCATTTCCCTTTTTACTTTTTTTGTTTTTTTTTGTTAAAAGAAACAAAAGAGGGGCCGACCAGAGCAGCAGCCGCGAGTGATCTCTCTCTCTCTCCCCCTCTCTCTTCTCTCTGTCTCTCTCTCTGTACCGACGTCATCTCTCTCTCTCTCTGTCCTCTCTCTCTGTACCGACGTCATCTCTCTCTCTCTCTCTGTCTCTCTCTCTGTACCGACGTCATCTCTCTCTCTCTCTCTCCCCCTGTCTCTCTCTCGCGGGGAGGGAGGGGGTCATTGTTTATAGATTTGGTCCAGCGATGATGTGTCGCCAGGAGCTATCGGCTGAAGATTTGTTTGTAAAACAACAGTAAAGTCGAGTCTTTCTAACGAGCCTTTAGGTTGTTATTAAACAGTAACTGGATACGGAAAGGGGACATCCGAGCCTCTCCGGCGCGATCGTCGGGGGCCTGGGAGGGGGGAGGTCGAATTTGTGGGTCACACCCCATTCCCACCCGCACCCCATCTTTCTCTCTCTGATATATATGATTCTGTCTGCGTCACTGCGGGCAGAGAGGGGGAGATATTCCAAGAACCTTACGGGTGCAGCAGCGTCAGGAAAGATCATGATGGAGCTCGTATAATGGTGGTGGGGGGTGTGTGTAGTGTCACTGTCTTAAAACCCTTCACGCTGTAAACGAACCAACTCCGTAGACCCGCCGCTTGCTAACCCGAACACCTGCCTGGGCTGATGTAAGTAGGAAACGATGTATATTTGACTCAAGGGGAGAAATACTTACCAGCAACGTCTGTTTAAGCGATCCGCTCTATCCCTATCAATCACTGTTAGCTACCCCTCCCCGTTTATTCATAATTCCACGACAAATCTTTCTTATATTAAACGAAGATGGAGCTCGGACGATGCGCGGTCGGTCGGTCGGTCGGGCTACTCGTCTCCAGTTATTGGCGGCGCCAGGTGAACGAAAGTATCGTCTACCTGTCCACACGGCCAAACACCGCGACGCCTGCTCTACACTTCCGAGAGAGAGCCGCTCTGTTACTCGGTAATGCTACATACCGCTGGGTTTGTTGCCGTTCGACACCTGTAGAGCCAGGTTTTCAAAAGGTAGAAGAAAACAACAACAAAAAAATTACTAATACATTTCACAAAATCTCAGACAATGGATGGAAAACACAGAACAACACAACTATAAAGTATCTTTTCTATTTTTTTTTTTTAAAGTAAAACTTTGGGGTGGGTAAGTGGCCGGTAACTTAACTATTAATGAGATGGATATGTTAAAAAAACAAAACATCAATACCTTTCCTTCTGTCAATCATATCAATCATTTGGTTCGATTAATTATATAGAGGTGCATCAGATCAGCTCCTGTCTTTACCGACCGATCAAACATAAGGGAAGCTAGTAACTTTCCCTTTTTCCCCCTTTTGTATCCAATATAAATATTTAAGAAAAGCAATAATACACCTCTGTTTTATTCGATCTGTAAAAAACCCTTATAAGATACTATTGCGAAAACTATTCATCTTAAAATTATTCTGCTCCCTTATTTCGAAACATCCGCATATTTTCGGTACTTTACTTAGTTCAGTTATCAAGACAGACATATTTTAAAATATTTCTAACCGTTTGTGTTTGTTTTCTTTTTTTTATTAATGTAAATATATTTTTGAACATTTTTTTCCTACTAAATTTAATTAGTGAAAATGAAGTTAAGCCTTAAAACGCGATAACTTGAGAAATATTTGAAACGTTTTCTTATGCCTTCCGTATCGTTATTGGATATTCCAGATGACAGATTAGCAAGAAATTAATTATTCAAAGTGTGAAATATAAAGAGTTAAAGGAGCTAATAAATCTAAAGCCAACCTATTTATCAGTGTTTGGGAAATAGACCATGGTATTTGGTAACTAGCCGGTCAGGTGGCTCTCAAATAAGGTTCATTAGACTGAACAAAGAGATAGGGAGGAGAATAGCTGCAATGTGTAATTGGTAAATGTGTTGGTAAATAAGCCTGGCTCTAGCATTAGAAATAGGGTCCATGCCTAATTCTTGTCAAAGACATATTAACACACCGAGATTTTTATGTGGTAGATAGATTGACCAACTGATACTGCCTGACTCCAGAAGAGTTCTATATTCTGATTACAGATTTTCATAACATAGATTTTAAATAAATAAAAGGCAATATAGCATTTCTGACTGGCGCTTCCTTTCCATAATGGAATATTATCTCCCATACCAAAAAAAAAAATTTAAATATACGGTAATAATCTTTTAAAGATTACCTGGTGAACATCTTTTCTATGCTGTACATTTTAGACAAAAAGATATATATATATTTTTTTTATAATTCTTCGGACGTCTTCCGTAATAAGGATACAAAAGACATTAAAGATGAACTGTTAGAAATTCATGACATTTCGGGGATTTTTCTCGATTTGATCTAAATGTAGGCAAGTGAGGGCTTAATTTTCTTTTAATAGAAATCCGGGTACAGATATGGATACTGTGCTAGAAGAGGCAATCTGGTCAAAATTAATTATTATTGTTGCTGTTGTTATTATTATTATTATCATTATTATTATTATTATTATTATTATTATTATTATTATTATTATTATTATTATTACATTTTATGATTCATTTTTAATAGAAGACGAAGGAAGAATTTAGATTAGAATGAATTTTCGCTGTCATTTTCCCCATCGGTTGGAAGAAAAACAGGTTCTTTCCATTGCTGAACTTTTCCTCTCCTCGTTCTGGACGGATGTAGAAATATCACCTTTGGCGCTTTATTTATCTAGTTAGTGTTGTTGTCTGTTGTGTTTGTGTGACTCGGAACACTGTTTAAAACATGCGAGAATGGACGCGGAACAACATATCATTGTTATCCAGAGGACGGACAGCACTCGGGTAAATAATGTCTACTCGGCCCTCTGAGATACCCAGGGACGGATGCTACAACATAGTTCCTGAGATGGTCTATCTGGCTGGCCAACTTTAATAACCACACCCGGGCGCTATAGACGTTTACCCCCCTCCCCTCCCTCCCCTCTCCACCTCCACCGCATTCACATTAGGGGTGGGATGAGAGACTGGGATAGATTACTGATCATCACAGCCAAAGGTATTTGTAATTTTTTCGGTAAATTCTTGGGATCGATCCCTGTGTGCGGTTGTATGCAGGTCTTCGGTTCTGATTATTATAGAAAAACAACTTCTCCGTGCTACAGGTGCGTGTACAGGTGGAAAAAAAAACAAACAAAGCAAAAGACAAATAAAAGAACTTCCTACCTCTGTTCGATATTTTCGAATCCGAAATTGAATTAAAATTATTCCAGTTATTGGTCATATCCGACCCTGCAAAGTTCGTGAATTGATACCCTGAAGGTCGGGATAGCTGCATGGAAAGCTGGGTCTCCCCGCGAACAGAGTTCAGGGTGGAGCTTCCCGGCAATGGATACGGGTACCTCTGTGTCATGGTTATTGGTGGGGTAGATACACCCTCGGAGGGGAGCGTCCAGACTGAATTTGACGCCTGCGAGGAGTTTGAGGTCGATCCGTAGTGCATAGGTATCATTCCCATAGTTCGGGTGGATGACGGGACGTAGAGAGGTGAGGACATTCCCGTGTGTAAGTACCCGCCTTGGGTCTCCGTGTAGCTCGGAGGTTGCATGGTGATGATGCCGCCGCTCCTGCCGGTATCCTGATAGATGGTGTGCGCTGCCGTTATCGGGGTGGTAAGAGACGTGAGAGTGGTGAGGCTTCCCGATGGGGTGGAGCTGTAACTCGTTGACATGGCGACCGTGGTAGCGGTCGGTCGCTCGAGACTGTTGAGGAACACCTCCACGTCTTCCGTCGGCAGCAGATGCCCCGTATGTTCGTAATATTGGTGAGGCGTGACGTGGGTGTGGATCACGCTGGCTGGGGACGAGACGGCCGCGGCGGGGCTGCCCGACCTCTCGCTGTCCGTGTTAGAGCCCGCGGACGGCGACGACCGACGCGCTTCCTCCCTGGCCGAGTCGTCGGGGATGGTGGAAACGTTGGCGGCCCTCACTTGCCACGTATTCGCCCCCTGCGACATGGTGGAACTTCCAAACGAGCGGGATGGCAGCCTGCGCCTTCGCCGCTAAGCGTACATGGGGCTCGTCGTCTCGACCTCCGTCTACAACTCCGCGCCTGAAATGAGAAAAAGGGAAAGTGTCGTCATCAGGTCTCCCGTCGTTCAGCCGGCTCCTGACTCCCCCCTTCCCCCACGGCGACCAGCCACCACCCCCACCACAAACACTTTTCACAAGTTTCCTACAACCCTGACAAACAACCACTGGTTCGGAAACAACATGGCCGCCGGTGGAAGACCGGGTCCCTAAACGCTACCCTCTTACCTCACGGTGGGGGCCAACAAGACATTGATCCGCCACCCGGGCCATTGTAATACAAAAACACACACCGACCGGGACCTGGCCGCTCGAGCTGATATCCGTAGGCGCATAAATATTACAAGACAAACAATTTCAAGACGGCATCAAATCTACGCGGCAGATCCGTGGAGCCGAGGGTCCGGGTGTGGAAGTCGGGGATGGAGAGAGAGTCGGGCGGGGGGAGTTTAGATCTGGCTCACGGAACATATCGTCTGATTTTGTTGCGAAAAAAAATTTATGCCCCCCCCCCACACCACCACCGGCTCCCTCATCACTTGAGCGTAGATTCGCGCCAGAGGCCCGAACCGTATCAGATACAGAGTCGGCCGTCAGTTATATCGAGGCGGCGGTGGTGGATAAATCACGCGGAACAGTTTTCGTTACCGCGCGGTGAGAACCGTGATAAAGTAGCCAGATACAAGGCGGCCCCGATAATACCGTCGTGTCGCGAAGTAGACCGCCAGAGAGAGAGAGAGAAGAGGGGGGCGCGCGGGACGGCACCCTGCCCCCCTCCCTGCACGACAAACAGACAAGAAGGAAACTATACACTCGACCTCGAATCGCAAAATGTGTTATTTTGCATAAGACGTGATGTCTGTTCGGGTTCGGAATTTCGTGGATTCGGGTCTAACCCCCTCTGTCTGTGTGTGTGTGTTTGTGTGTTGGGTGGGGGTAGAGGAAACAAAGCCAGTCGGACAGTACCTGTGGAGCGGACGGTCGGCGGGGGCGAGCTGGCTCTCGTCTCGCCCGGTCTCGTGTGTCAACCGCGCGGGATCAAAGCGACTGGTGGCGCGCGCGCGCGTGGCTCCCGGCGACTTCCACGCGCATCAGACCGGGATCGCGAGAATCGAATGGAGAGGTCGAAGTTTTGATCCGGCGAAACCTCGAGAAAGAGACAGAGTGGGGGGGGAGGCAGTATTTTCTTGTAAGGTGTAGGCGGAGTGGAGTCCGCCCTACTTCCACCGGCGGCGGCTCGTGATATTTACCGAGCCGGTGCGACGCGAACCCCCTCCCCCCCCCGTTCGCTTATTGATCTCCCTCCCTCCATTCATAAAACAGTTTGTGTTCTTTTTTTTTCCCCTCTCCCTTTTACCAGCGACTCTCTCGAACCTCTCCCCACCCGGGGGGACGGCGAGGACATCAGTTATTCGGTAACTTCGGGGTGGGGTTGGGGTAGTCTGTCTCTTCGTCGAGAGTGCTCTCGCTAGAGGTCGGGGTCAAAGTCCTCGTCACGTGACTTCTCTCACCGCCACCCACCGCTGACAGATCGGGAATCCGGTTCGCGTCGTTAGATTATCGTTTATTAGGCAAATACGCCGTCGACCAGACCCCGGCCTCGGCGCGTGTTTACCCAGTGTCTTCAGAAACGTGGGATACTTTGTTCCTCCCCAATAATTGATAACGCAAGCGACGTAATTCACTCCTCTGTTCGGAGACCGGCTCAAAGTCGAGGCTCTGGGAAGGCGGCTTAAAAATCCTGTCCGGTCCCAAACAACTTTCCGGTGACGTTTCTCGTCTTCCAGTTCCCAAAGGACCGCGGTCAGGAAAAGGAACGAGCCCTTTGTTGCCCGACCCGACAAATATCCGGCGGGGTTAGGGTAAAATGATGCTCAGGCGTCACGGGACTGGTTCTCCGAACAAAGGAGGTCATTTTAATAACAAAAGCAAAGAAAAAGGGGTCTACTGAACGCTTTGCGACCTGCAGTGAGAAGGGAAACGGCACAACTCGGAAAAACTGGACGAAGACAGTGCGGCGACTTCTGTAGATGAGCCGGAACGAAAAGCAATTTTTATTTCTCCTTTTCCCCCTAAAAATGAAAACGATGCCACCAGTTTCCGCCTATTTCGTATAATTAGAATAATTTGGTTGCTATGAGAGGCAGGAAGTCGGTATAGCTGTGCTTATTAATTTAAG
>JACATO010000382.1:0-39057 GCA_018389105.1 Nautilus pompilius | reverse complement strand
GGTATACTTTCGTTTTTTTTCGTGCAGGACCACGAAACCCTATAAGACGATGACATGTGGTGAGCGAAAGCCACAGACGTTCGCCAAGAACGGATTCAGTTGTATCTGCTCACCTCTTCCCCTGAAATGTATTAATGGACGACGTCGACAACAACGGATTCGTCTAAGAACTGGTCTAGTCCTCTATGCGTTCCACGTCGATAGCCAATTCTCCAACGCAGCAACAAACGTTTGTAAGCCACAAGACTATGATAAATTTGTCAGGTGAAAGCCTTAAGGACGAGTCAATGAATTTGCCAAGGAAGACGTTGCCTGTTGAGGTACTGTCGCAGGCAGGTTATCTATCTTGACTGACATAGTCGGAAGCGTTGACTATTTAACTCACCAACAGACAAGAATTCTTTTTCCTTTTAGTTCACTTAAAAAAAAAATCAGAAAATTATCTTTACATGCAATTAACGCGATGCTCTTTATCTTTCCTTTTAAATGTCAACTAAACACTGTGTAGGGATCTCCCTCTCCCCCCTCTCCCTGGGTGTGTGAAAAGCGTTTTAATTGCACCTTTAACGATTTAAAGATCTTTTTCTAATTTTCTTAATGTATAAAGGTTGCTCTTTAATTCTTGTATTATGTGAGCAAGCCTGGCAAATATATATATAAACTCCGACATTACAGCTTTAAATACCTGTCACGTGACAAGTTCTCCGATGGTGGTGCGGACGTGTAAATTTCACGGAGCTTAGTCATTTTCCATTAACTATTAATTATGCTTGGTGATGACTGCAGCAGCGCTTCTCCGCGGTTAAGCCAGCCAGCCAGCCAGCCATTCTCGGAGGCGTGTGGTGTTAGTGGGTCAGGACTAACAGAAAAAGAACTTGACACGGTTCGCACGAACACGCACTGCGAACATGAAAGATGTCGGTGTAGGCAAACATTGACCTGGAAAATGGCGAAGTCTGCGAGATCTTAACAACCACAACAAATCTGGCCGTAATGCCCAGGAGAGACGAATGTTCATATTGTGCCGTTGCTGTTACATCTGATGTTGTCCTCTCAATCTGTTTTCAGACCCCAGATCTCCAACCACAAAGTTATACCCGCACGAACTAATATACTAACGCGTTTACTTCCAGACATTCGTGTTCGTCCATTAATTGAATAGCTACGCTGTATCCGTCACAATGTCCCATTGCGCTTGTGAACCTCCACTGGGTGCAGAATCTAAGTTCTCACCACGCTAGACTTTATTTCTTAAAGTTGTTCTCTGATGTGATGAGGGCTGGTCAAGTAGTGCATATTTTAACAGAGTTACTCCCCCTTTTTCACCGAAGGCACACTAGGACGAGGGGAGGTAGGTAGGAAAATGGTTAGTTATAGAAACCATCTTAGTTTTTATTTAGTTGTTAGTACCGTAATATCCTTATTAGTTGGCATCGATAAATGATTGAGAATATTTACGTGTGATACATTGATACATGCTTGGCTGAGCCGGTCTTGTTGACCCGGTTTGTAGCTATATAAAATATTCAGTTGGGAGATTATACCCATCGCGGTTGTGGTCGCACACAATTGAGGTGCTTGCGAAATCACTTTGTCCACCATAACCGGAAGTGTTCCGCCTAACACTGCGCAGGCGCCAAAAAGGGAGCGGAAAGCCGTCATGGAGACGCGACAGGAGAACACAGAAATAACGTGACGCTCAGAGGAACTTGAAATCGCTGTGTCTTGGAAAATCAGTGGCGCTCCGCACCAGTCACAATCTGAAATTTCGCACAACTCTCTTAGAAGATTATTTTTGGTGGAGCAAGGCTGTTCTTAGGTTAGGGTTAAAAGAACAAGCAAGAAGCCTGCACAGCGGTAAAACAGGAACACGTGTGCGAATGGCAGTTTTCCCCTGACGCCGTCCCCCGTCTACAGAAGTGCACACTAAGGAAGATAGTTTACGAAAACGTTACCAACAAAACCACCACGTGCTCGCCGTCCTCCAGCCGCCGCTTTTCATCTCTCCAACCGTGTGGTCCGGCTGCTCTCCGGGCCAGCTTCTTCAGATACCCCCGACTACTTACTACTCCAGCCGCAGTAAGTAGTTCATCTCGATGTGACGACGTGGTGCTTGCTGAGAGCGCCACTCCCTCCGCTTGGACCTCCTGACTCCCTAATTACCAGCTGGCCGGGCTGCTGTTATTTCAGAGCCCTACTTCCATACACTCTTCTTCTTCTCGGGACGGCACGGGCGGTCGTTTAGTGACTCGTATTTCAAGAACAGCTCGGCGATGAGAAAAATGATGCTGCGCCAGCATTGTATTCACACACACACACACACACATATATATATATATATGTATACGTTTTTAAGATGTATATCCGATATATCGCATTCCCGCCCGTGACGTGTTTGTTTAGGCTAGGTCGCTCGTCCCTTCCACGCACAGACTCCCCGCGGCTTCATTAACCGAATGATAAAAGGAAAGGACGTAACCGAGTCAGCCTCCTACGTCCTCACGTTTCCTGTTCTAACCTAATGTGGCTGGACCACCGTCCTTTTCGTTTTTAACCTGAAGCCGAATACCCCCATTATAACCATTTATTTCGAGATTGCTGGACAGCTCAATGGCTCATTAAACTTACCTTCACCAAACGCTGTATCTGTATTTAATTTCTTTTTTTTTGCATTTTCTGACTTCTAAAAAGTTTTAATCTCAGAAGCGGCAAATCACAACAGTAAGAAATAAGCGGCTTTTCCTTATTCAAGTCCTGAAATCGAGTAAGGATAAAGACCACAATTCATTCCTCCACTGCCTACTGCTATAGTATACTGGTTTCCTTAGGTTTCTGCACAGTATAGTAATTAATTTTACAGAAAAGTATCTGTTTTGCCTGCCAATGTTAGTATACACCGCTCATAAGTTTCGGTGTCATATAACTAATTTTTCCAACCAAAAAAATTCTTATTAAAGACTGAAGACACAGCACCAACAACACGAAAAGAACAGATTTTCTAAATACGGCCGGGCGTTCAAATGAACCCTTTATTTGTTTGCCTCTTTAAAACTGCATAAAGACAGCAGAATTTTTTATAGTCTTATTAATTGAATTATATTGCAAAGTTATAGACAGCATGATTAAGAAAACGACGTAAATAAATGCTAAATAATTCCACATTTATCGCGACTTTCTATTGTTTGGTTGTATATTCCAACTCTCTACTTCGAAGTTCTCTGACAGCTTTTAAGTAAATTATTATTATGATATTATTCATTAAACGATATTCTGATATTTAAAAATGTTAAAGATTGATATTACTCTCTCTCTGTACTGATGTCATCTCTCTCTCTCTACTGACGTTATACCACCGCAGTGACGTCATCTCTCTCTGTCTCTGTACTGATGTCATCTCTCTCTCTCTACTGACGTTATATCACTGTAGTGACGTCATCTCTCTCTGTCTCTGTACTGATGTCATCTCTCTCTCTCTCTACTGACGTTATACCACCTCAGTGACGTCATCTCTCTCTGTCTCTGTATTGATGTCATCTCTCTCTCTGTACTGACGTTATATCACTGTAGTGATGTCATCTCTCTCTCTACTGACGTTATATCACTGTAGTGACGTCATCTCTCTGTCTCTGTATTGATGTCATCTCTCTCTCTCTACTGACGTTATACCACCGCAGTGACGTCATCTCTCTCTGTCTCTGTACTGATGTCATCTCTCTCTCTACTGACGCTGTATCTCTGTAGTGACGTCATCTCTCTTTCCCCCTCCCTCCCACCTAGTAGTATTTTTTTCCATCTCATATCTTCTTTTGAGACTTATCATTTTCTTTCTTCCAGTTTTTTAATATATCCTTACTTCATTATAAACTAAATGCAGATACATTTTTGTAAAATCACCTGTCATTACAGACTTCATGTCCAATATTCTCAAAAGTACAGGTATTTAGGCAGGTACTTATTGATTTTGAACCCCGGACAAACAATACAACAAGAGCAGCTCAGATGTAAAAACAGCACTTGACATAACCCGATGCGGGCTATGCTCGAGAAGTCGGCTTGAAGGCATATTTGTGATACTGACTTCAGGCGGACTGAGCCACAAAGCAGTTGAAATGCAAAAACAGTTTCTCGGATAGCCCGATTCCGGACTAAACTTGTTTAAATGTAAAGAGGACACTTGACGTCACTGACTCCGGAGGAAATATATAACAGATGAGTGAATGTGGAAGCAATGTGTATGATAATAACCTGATGCGGGCTATACAAAAGACTTCTTTTAAACACAATTAGCACCACCTTCTATCCAAGCAGTACGAAAAAAGAACTCGATGAACTAAAGACTACATCAGCTATCTCCAGACTTTGCACGAAACTGTTAAAGGGGTAGTTCTGGTCTGCTCTGCTCATTCAAAAAAAAAACAACAACATTTATTAACGCTCAAAAGGCCTTAAATCTGCGGACAAAGAAGTCTTACGAAGCGCTTTGTATTTGCGATGGTGACTTTCCATTTGTATGGATCGCTATTACGGGGTTCATTCAAAACACTTTGGCAACATTTGAATGCTAATAAGTAGCATACTGTGTACTTGCTCACTCGGCAGTTTTGCTGTCCGGCCGATTATTTTATGCCACTACAAAAGCTAAAAAAAAAAAAAACAACAACAACAACACACACTATAACTACCCCTGGTTTACCACACAGTCACTACAACAATCACTAATACCAGCACAAATACAGCGCACCTGTCATACGTTCTTTCCGAGCCCTGAACATATAGTATCAGGGTTAGGGTTGTTGTTGCTGTTGATGTTGTTTTCCTTTCTCTGTTGAAAACCATTCCTGAAATCCGTATTGTGTTTGTTCTTCGGGCCAAATAATAACTGAGTGCACTTCATCCACCTATAAAATTTGGTGCGTACTTTGAAAAAAAAAAAATATGTACAGGTATTTCTTTTTTTTAAAATTTTAATTTCTTATGACTGTTTTAACAGCTGCGCAGCTTTTAACTGTACCTCACGTAGTTCCGCGTTGCTACGTCATCTTCCAAGTCATGAGCACCAAAACAGGCCTTCCTGTAAAATGCGCTCCAATCATTGATCATTTAAATAAACAACAACAAAAAAGGAAACTTCGTTACACTTATATATAATTGTACTAAGTTAAAAGCGTGTATACTACGCACAGGTACGTACACAATTAATCCTTGGGCTTTACATAGGCAGCAATGGACCCCTCGCCTACTAACTGTTAAAATGAACCCAAACCATAGTAGGCGACATCAGAAGAGACGCATATGCAATACTATTTACTTCAATCGAAATTTTCTGATAGAAACAACGTGGTTTGTCTCAGCGCGACCTTTCGTGGTAATAGTGCCAGGTCTCAGTGCCAAACTCGACGGCAGATATTTGCAGCCGGCAAGTAGTATATTGCGACCGTTTTCTTTATCGGTAAAGAACCTCCAACACGTGGTCTTCCTCTTAGTGACGTTAGCCTTGTCATTGAGCACATCACTTCTCATTTCAGATTTTGTTAGGCGCAGATCTGGATCCTGGACATGAGCTATTTTAACCTTTCCACAGCCATGTCGCACGGCTGACATTCTTTAAAATAGTCTAACTCGAAATGAATTTTAAAGAATCGGGTAAAGTTGCACCCCGTTTCTATTTGTTGTTGTTGTTGGAATAAGGCAACAACGGTAAAATCCTTTCGGTTAGAAATGGTCTCCAGAAATTCGCCGGCCTTCCGCCAGACGTCGTCTCGGCCGTTTTTCAGCAGACACCGAAGCAGGTCAGGAGCGCATCAGTCCAAAAGTAAAATACGTACATCATTTGTTTACGTTGAAGAAGTGTCGTCCTCGAATGGCCGAGAAAACTTGCTGCCGTTTCATGGTCCCCTGGGTCGCTGACACACCCTCCTGGCCGCGACGGCACCGGTACGTACGCATGATTCTGGCTGCCATGACAACAAGACCTGCCGAGCAACGAATGAACTGTCACTAGCACAGCAATGATGCAGCGATTGCGGCGGAGAGGCACCGCTGGAGATCGTTCTGTCACCGCCCCTAGACGGGACCGTCACCATCTCCGAGTCCAGCCGCTTCCGTCCCCTAGAACAGTTCAGGCGGCGCATGGTCTACGATGAATGTCAGTGCCACGCTTAAGTGCTGTCGGACTTGGCGCAAGACATCCACCCATCTGTTGAAACTCCCTCCATGTCATCGTCATCTGCAACTCCAATGGCGCAATAACTACGGGCGTTGGAACGGGTAACGTTGGACAGGCGAGTAATAATCATCATTTAAGGCTCCACTACATTTTATCACAGGAAGCACCGCTCCCATCTCTTTAGGGGGTCGGTCGGTCGTACGATCGGGAAAACGGACATAAATGACCTCTCGGCGAACGTTGCCGCCCCCTTTCTCTCTGGCCATTACCAGGAACTTCGCACTTTTCGGCGAGACAGCTGGCGCCCTCGCGCCACCAGAGCATGTCAGCGCCGTCTCCAGCGACGAGCTAACCTCGCGCTCCCGAGGCCCCTGTCCCTCTCGTCTTTCCGACGAGCGAACATCTGTCGGATGAGATTGGACGACTGCAACATCCTATACCAACACAGAACCCGATCCAGCTTGAGGATGCGGTTTGTCGGCAGAGTCAGAGGTTACCACAGGTGTTCACCCGAAACCTTCTAAGGTCAACGAGCCGAATTCGCGTGGCGGGTACTGTGACTGCTGCAGGGGTGGGGAGGGGATATCCGCTATTGACGTCTGTGCAGTACCGTGCACCTGATACCTGTACTGTCCATGTTTGGAGACTACCTTCCTCTTTCTATTATTATTATTATTATGTTTCTGTTGCTAAATAACTGACATAATTGGTGTATAACTTTTACTTCCACTAGCTGCCCTATAAACTGACATCTACTAAAAAAAATGTCCGTGGTGTATATATAAAACATGTATGTATATTTTCCCGTCGGAAATCGAAAATAAAAATTAAAGAGGAAAGGATTTCTTACTTATCTTATCTCTGCCTGCAGTTACCTAACCCTGAGCCCTGGAATGTTATCAACAAAGATGTAATAAAACCGTGAAGTGTTCCCGAGATGGGACTTACCTTGTTGCCAGAACCCCCCACTAATCTTTGCACCTGCAGTCTTCCTGTGTTAGCGTACAAAAATTTGTTGCATACCTTGTCTGGTTTAATACCGTAATAATAATAATAATAATAATAATAATAATAATAATATAATAATAATAATAATAATAATGTAGTTACTTCATTATTATTATTTTCGTAATTTTCATTCGCATTATTTTAAAAACTAATATTTCTTATACAATTATTTAATTTAAAATGAAATTAAGTTAGCATTTTAAATGGAACATTTAAAATTTCTCTGAACTAATGTGGAGGGTGCACTGACCTGTGAACTATTTCGACCAATGTTTTTTATTTATCAGAGAATAAGGCGGAATTGCTCGGCTGCTGTCAAAGTTTTTTAGAAGCTAACAAAGCCCGCCTCACGAGCGAATGAATCCACTCTTCGTTTTCCACAAAATATACCTGCTAATTAGTTCTACTCGTCTCGAATTACGGGGAGGGGGCCCCCAAAGAGTTATTTCCCTTAGATTGTTCAGCGTTATGTTCGAATACGTCTCCTGGGAACGGACCGAGAAAGAGCGAGAATCGATGCCCTGACGCCCTATGGCGAACGAGATCAGCTGGGAGCGTTAGCAAAAACGGCTAATAAACTCTATCGGGATCTCTTGATCAGCGATCGAACTATAAGAAACGGGACTGTTTACTTTTCCCTACTTCCCATTGCCTCAAATTTTCACTGAACCCGAGTTTTTTCTCTTTTCCCTGCTTTCCGATTTACCGCCATCCAGTTTCGCTTAGAAAGAAATTCGCAAATAACAAACGCAGTGGCGGATGACCTAACCCTCCAATCTCCCTCTTCCGTGATGCATTATGTATCAGTAAACCCAAATACCACCTTTCTGAGACGAACTAATTTTAAATAGTTTATCCTATTCTAAACGACCATCGAATGATCTGGCGCAAGAAACACTGGACTGAACTTTAACTCCATTAATGGCTGACAAAAGAAAAGGGACAATTGTTGTGTTAGGTGGTATTTAACAAAATAAATGTCATGTATAAACACCGAGTAAAGATGTTTCTTTTGTTTCGTTGGGTCGGTCATTAAAGATGAATAGTCGCTCCTGTCAAATCACCGCTTCTTTTTATATGTTCTTAGAAATGCGCAATTAGTAAACTGGTGCGGGCTGGCCAAGGGGCTGGGTGGGTGTAGGGGAAACAAAAAGATAATCCAAAAGTAAGAAAAACGTCTGACAAGAATTCCGCGTTTTAAACACGGAATTTAACGTATCTTTGAGAGGCTAAATACCGTTTGTTCAGGTGTAGAGTTCATGGGGGGGTTAGACAAGGTGCTCTCTTCTGCATCCTATTGTTACAATGAAAAAGATGAAAGAGAAAGATGTTGTTGTTTTTCTTTTCAAGCATAAGATTCTAGTTATAGTATTACTTCGTGGGATGTTTTTCAGAATACGCCGAACGATAAAGAGGGAAATATTAAATTTAAATAGTTTGGATATTAGACGCGTTGGAGGGGATCTGGTAGAAGTCTCGCGATATCGAAGGATGATTCCATCCCTTAAAAAAAAAATCAATCACGGTTGTTCTGTTTTTTTTTTTTTTAAAAAGAATCAGGTAAAGTTACACCCCCCAACTAGTCAACCGGCTGGTCGCACACACTGCTGCACCAAAACGAAACATTTCCAGGAGCGACGACGACCATTAACGTGGTGCGGTTTATGCGAATTCGTAAAGATTGGTAAAGCCAGAAGGATCTAGGCTTCGTCAGCGCATCCTTTTACATCTTCTGGCTTTCTTAATACAACGTATTTCTAGATCTAATATCTCCTTCAACATATAATGCTACATCTGCAGGCTTCATCACCGCGTATCGCCACATCTATTAACTTCATTAACTCGTATTTCCGCGTCTGCCGGCTTCATCGAGACGTATTTCTACATGAAGTGGCTGTATGAGCTCGTCTCGCTACGTTTATTAGCCTTGTTAACTCGTATTTCTGCATCTTTTTCCTTCTCCGACATATATTTTTGCATGTAAAGGTTTCATGACCATCACGAGTTTCTGCGTCCATTGACTTCATCAGCACGTCATCCTTCATCTATAATCCTTATGATTAGTTGTACTTCAGATAAAAATCAAGTCGATGTTTTCCAAAGGAAAAATACAAAACAAAATTACTTCGGAATCCGCGATTGTTTGATTGGTGGAGTCCCGATGTACTTACGAAAATATCACGTGATCGATTACCAAATTCCCCGGCTTTCACAGATCTATTTTAGTTTCGTATTATAAATTTGCGTATTTTCCGAAAAACTGCTCTTTGGATAATTTCAGTTTAAAAAAACATAAACCGAATTCTTGCTTCATCCAAACAATCAAAGAGGTCCTACGTTTCCACAAAACAACCATTTAATACACGTACTTCAGAAAGACAAAAAAAGCCGATCTAAGCCATCATTGCTTTAATGTTCTCATTTACCCTTTTTTTTTCAGACTGAAATGCTGCATATTTTAGAAAAAACATCTGTAGGGACCAAACTGCGAAAGCGAAGGATGTGTGAGACTACGCACCTCCTATAATTATTCGTGCTATATTACGGCTGGGTCAGAATAACAAGAGTAAGTGTAACTAACCTTCTCCGAACCAGACACTTACCGGAAAGTTTGTTTTAAAACTTTTTTCAGCTTAAGTCCGTCTTATCACTGAAAGTTTCTCTCGTGGCAGGGTTTCCGAGCGACGCAGGCCGGTGCAGCACTGTTCAGGTGGTAATTAAGAGCAGGAATTTTGAACAGCGCTACAGTTCAGTCCGCCGTTAAAACAACAAGTCGAAACAACCCGGCGACTTCACTACGTTAAACAAAGGATCACTTATAACCAAGCAAACCCTTGAAATTGCATACCTGCAGAAATCCTATCTCCCCCATCTCAAAATCCTTTGCAGGGTATCCTGTTCAGCTGTGGATACTATTTTCAGTTTACAGAAACGTCAAGTTACAAAACTGTTGAGCTGGAGGCTAATTATATATCTAGGTGCTTATCATCTTTCAAAGTTTATTGTTAAAATACATTGTTGTATTTGGAAGGTTCCCTTAAAGCTTTCAATAAATCGAAATATTTCCCCTTATCTTTTAACAAACCTCGTGACATCCTTACGCGAAAACTATCCAAGTGCACTTGAGTGACGTCAGAAGAACGTGCAACTTCTCGAGAGTCTCTAAAAGGAAGGGAAGTAACTTGTATAAAGCTTCGTTAGGAAAGAGAGATAGCCATCAGTCTGATTCTTAGATTGGTTAATCCTATTACTATAAATTACAGTTGGTCGTTTATTATACTTACAGTCTGATTCTTAGATTGGTTAATCCTATTACTATAAATTACAGTTGGTAATTTATTATACTTATAAATTCTTATACTAAAAGAAATACTTTTTTCTTCTTCTTCCTCCCTGGATATCTAACTGTACCGGAATGTTAACTAGTTTTTAATTGTAGTTTAGTAAAGGTATCTGTCCACACACGATCAAATCCCCTAATTACCGTGAAGATGTCTACTAGGTTTCTTCTTAAAACGTCTGATATTCCAGCTCGGTGGAGGTAATATTCCTAATGTTCAGTGTTGTTTAGACCTGGAGAAATTCTGACGGATCTTTGTTGAACTTCCTTTAATAACCAGCATCTTTTCCCAAATAAGGCTCCACGTTTGCCAGGCATAGTGAGGATGTACCGAGGATTTATGCATTGAAACTAAAAGTCCTTTACATTTATTTCCGACGGCCCTAACGTCCCGTTTGCTTTGGCAATGCACCGCTCTTAATATGAGATTCTCGTTAACAGTTAACCCTTCGTCTTTTCTTGAAACCACATCTCCAGCTCAGTGTCAGGCGTCTACTGTATCTCTGTTACCTGCTTATTTGAGGAGAGTATGAATACAGAAACGATAACGGCCCCGTGCTATTGTTAGCATTACTACTACTACTACTACTTTACTACTATTTTTCTGGAATGTATTCTGCCGCTTTGAAAATTGGAAGGGCGGCAGACGACAAACGCAGCGGCGCTTTTGCGAATAGATTAGTTCTCCCGATCTCCCACGTTCACACTGGCACCGCTGAACAAACACATCAATCTCCACCCGCTGGTAGTTAGGGATATATAACAGAAGCGTGTACCCGAAGTCTGACGAGCCATTGGAACTACTTTGTCCGCCATGTTTTCTTTCATTTATTATCTTTTTTTTTTTTTTTTTTTTAAAAAATTAAATATTTATTTCCGAAACCGAATACCGAACACAGCGAGTGGTCTGAACCGAACCGAAGTCTTCGAGAAGTACGCTGGTAATGGTAAATGTCCAGGGTGTAGTCCTGAAAGAGTTAATCTAAATATAACGTGAAGGTTCCGAGAGAGAAAGTAAAAAAAACAAAGGGGGGGGCCGTTGGTTTTACTCTATTAGGCGTCGAGATAGTTCGTGGTTAGGCTACTGACTGCAGTAATACAGCTGGAAGCCCCGTCGGGGGCCGCCGGCGTGTCTCCCCTGGCGTGATTTCCCTCCTCTATCTCCTTCACCATCCGGCGGCCGCCATGCGGGTTTCCTCCCACATCTCCTTCTACTGCAGACGTTCATCAGGTCGCGCGCGCACTTCCTTTTCTTTTTCTGGCCATAGCTTCCCGACGTCACTCGCCCCATTTTTTCCTCCCGCGACCGGCCTGTGTTCCGAAACAGAGGACGCGACAACAAATCCGGCTGTTGTTGTTGTTATTATTATTATTATTATTATTATTATTATTATTATTATTATTATTATTATTATTATTATTAAAATTAAAATAAATTAGATACGAAAATATGCGCAATATAAATAAGTGAAATTACACAGAGGAGAAAACTTACCTTTCAAACACGAAAGAGTTCCGGGGACAGAGTACCGTACCTTTCTTCTCCAGACTGTGCCGATGTTCACGAAGATTTAGCAAGATGTTGACTGTTATTTGTGTGGTACGGAGTGTATTCCAAGGATTCGGAGTCCGGGCGGAATCCGGTTACACACACAACTGATACCAGAAAAACCTATCGCGCATGCGCGATTGCACCGCGGCTCACAGATTCACCCCCCCCACCCCATCCACCAACAGAGAAACAAAAACGATAGGCGGGCTTTTGTAATCGAGATACGACTTTTAATGGTCATACTAGACATCTTTTTGCGATGATGCCTGAGTTTGATTTACGTAACAGCTAAAGCTGACACCCTTGCTTCTTTATGTTGACCTAAATGCTTTTACCATTTGTTGTTCTAGCAGTCGCTGTCAGTAAGGCATACGTGAGTACCAACGTATGTATGCAGTTCTTCTGGGCCTCTGCGCGCACCGACCCTAATCTTCACGAGCCGCCGGTGCTGGCGAAACGATCTAATTATTACTTCATTGCGAATTTACCGGTCTGAAACTTTAAATAAAGTTGTAAGTTTTTCTGAACACGCCAGTTTCCAAACCTTTCTTTCACAGGCGTCTTTCAAATGTCTCTGGATTTGCGTATAATCTCTAGTTTGTTTTTTTTTTCGTTTTATGCCGTACACCGGCCTCAATTCAACAACGGAGATAACCTTTCTACATCGGAGGCAACCCCAGTAATGGAGGGTAAGGCCGCGGTCAGTCGTTAGAGAGCTTGCCGATCGCGCGTCACCCCGCCATAAAAATAAGAAACAACACTTCCGACTCCAACGGGGAAATTCCTACCAGAATAATTCGTGTTTATATGTGTAGAAAACCCGAGCTGGCGACAGGGAAAGAAGAGCGAGAGGAAAGCGTGTCAGGGGGAGGTAATAACGACAGATTTTTCTGCTTCCGATCGTCTTCTCTCTTTCTTTCACACATCGAAATGAAAACTAAAAGAAGATACAATCGTGAATTTAATTTGAGAAAAAGTTTGGGCAGTGCGCAGTGGCATTTTTTGTTGCTGTTGCGCATCTTTCGTTGTTGTAAGTTCTATTCTTAAATTTCCATTTAGCTGGAAATAACATTCATGACAATAAAATTTGCGATTACAATACAAGCTTTTAACATTTCGACGGTCTTCCTCTTGGGTCCGATTCTTTCTTAGCTGTTCAAACGCTCGGCGCTCATTCTGAGCTATTTTTTTTTGTTGCTCAGATGTCCAAGGAATTTAGAAAATACTTTAGTTTGGAAAATTAGACAAAATTCCTTTAAATAAGTGAATAGAGTACTCAGCATTCCGTCTCTTGTTCATGGTGATATTATTGACAAATGTAAGCCAACATCGTTATGTTCCGTTATCCGAGAAAGCGATATAAGCCGCAATGACTTACTCCTCTTCGTACTGATTCAGGCCACCAGTGGCGTATTGCAAAAAAAAAAAAAAAAAAAAAAACTGTTTGAGAAAGTATCTGGAAATTAAGAATTCACAGATCTGCCGTCAGATATCTGGACTGCGTTCAGACTGAAATACAGGGCGGATTTTCAGCAATCCACGACTTCGCTCTAAGCGGTGCCGATAAAGAAGCTAACCTGAATGAAAATAAATGATGCTTTTTGTATGTTTCTTTCCCTTGCACTCCTCGCGTTATGATGCCAGATTTTATCACAACTGCCTTAAACCTGGTTATTTTGTTCTTTCAGATATTCTGTAAAACACAGATGTCCTTGTACGCATCGTGAAGCATAAAGAGTAAAATTACCTCACCAATTAAAGAGGTCATCAAGGAAAGACGATTAGGAAAGTTATGATAATGAATCTGGAGCAAAACAATGTTATACTGTAAGAGATTTTTTGTTGCGTTTTAAAACAGAAAGTGGCAGGCTATATGATAAAGTATTTTGCTTATCGATAAATGAAGTAAAGCGTAGTAATTTCGGTTTTTCTTAATCATTGCTGTACGTCAGTAAATTCCTTCATCCGAAAAGTAAGCCATCGTATAAAAACTGTTATAGTCCAGCGTCGGTAAAAGTTGGATTGTGTTTCCTTTATCAAGCTTCTGCGTCACGAATTACAAGTAGCGCTGAATTTGATACGTTGAAACGAAGATCAAATTCTCCCACATTATAGCGATCTAACTTTCATTCAGATCTTTCTTTTAGGAATATATATCATATTACTTATTTGTCTTCTTTACATGAAAGTAGGTCTAACGTAATTATATATTACGCACGCACAGAGAGAGAGAGGAGGAGAGTGATGGAGGAGAGAGAGAGAGAGAGAGAGAGAGAGAGAGAGATGGTGAGAAGACAGAGAGAGAGGGAGAGGGAGAGAGAGAGAGAGAGAGAGAGAGATGGAGAGAGAGAGAGAGAGAGAGAGAGAGAGAGAGAGAGAAGGAGAGAGAGAAGAGAGATAGCTAGATGGCGAGAGAGAGATAGAGAGAGAGAGCGAGAGAGAGAGAGAGAGAGAGAGAGAGATGGAGAGAGAGAGAGAGAGTGCGTGGACTAAAAAATTAAACAATCCATCGAAAGGAAAATATTTCGATGACAGTCGTGTGTTATTTTTGAAAATAAACTTCTTTTTTTTTGGTTTAGATGTAGAAATTTTCTGACAGCTGTTTGTTTATTTGTTTAATTAGTTAATCATACTTCAATGGATACTTATTTATTTTTGAGAAGCACAAATAAATAATGCAACAAACTGTGAATTACGAACACTTTTGTTATACTGCGATACAAGACAAACAGACACCCAGGTGTCACTTCAGTTGTCAGAATTCGCTGCTCGTAAAGCAACAGAACATAGATGGGCTGGGCAAAGACAGCCGTATCACTTCAAGCAGTTTATATCTCAGCTCCTTACTTTAAATCTGTCAACTTCGTCTGGATTAATCGTTTGCTTCAAATCTATATGTACTCCCTATTTATTTAAATTTCTGAAGGTCCAAATCAATCTCGCTCTCTCTCCGTTCTCTCTTCCATCTCTCTCCATCTCCATTCTCCTACTCTCGTCTCCCTCCCCCCCCTCTCCCCCCCTCTTCCCTAACTCTCTCTTCGTCCCCTGCCGACAGGCCCTATACACCAAGTAAGGCGCCCTCCCCCCCCCCCCCCCCCCCCCCCCGCTCGTAAAGCACACCCAAGGGGCGGGGCGCCCGGCAGCCGTCCCCCCCTCCCCAGTTTATTATATAGCTCCTTTCAATCGTTTGCTTATTTATATGAAGCGTGCCCTAAATCATCCTCCACATCTCTCTCTCTCCTCTTTCTCACTAATCTCTCTCTCTCTCCTCTCTCTCTCTCTCTCTCTCTCTCTCAAAGAATCTTTATTACTAATAATTATTTTCCCAAAACCTTTTCATTTACTGATTACTCTTGTCTCATTTCTCTTAGTCCCCTTGCTTCTCGTGACATCATGTCTATACACCAAGTACATGCACTGTACTTATATAGATCGTCTACAATTACAGACAGCACTTCTTACCGCTGCACCCTACTTTCCTCTGCGACACCTCTGACTTTCTACCACACGGGTATACTTTTAAAACATCTTTCGTGTCTCGCGTTATTTCGTATTTCTTCATCCGGTTTTTGGCGATTGATTTAAAGAGAAACAACATAGATTTACCTGTTTAGTGCCGGACTACCTGGCTATCTCCCAGAAGCCCTATAGCTTTACGAAGCATCATTGCGGTAACCTGCCTAAACCCTTAACATCATAGCAAATTATTAGGCATCACATCCATAAAAGTTAACCCCGTGATCTTCAAATTTAACCTTAATTCCCCCCTCTCTCTGTCCGTCTGTCTGTTTAAAAGCATAAAGAAAGAAACAGGTGCGCCTTATAACTATCCAACTCAAATATCAAATTGACCTTGTCTAACGTACTCAGAACACGAATATAGAAAGGCTTTTATATTTTTATCCGTATGGAACGTCTGAACAGGTAACAGTCAACCGATGTAGTTACGGAGATAAGAAACGTATGGTTGATAAAATGTGTGATGAAGGTTAGATTATTATACATGATAAACGTAAATGTTCAAGTGTCTTCTATTACATGCACTGGACAAAAGATCATCTTTGAAGATTGGCAAAAACAGCCATTAAATACCAAAGACAACAGATGTTAAGCTGATAGCTTGCAAAGATGGCGTTTTGGTCTTCCCTATGTTAGCTATTAAAGACAAGGTAAAGATAAGGATTCATTCAGTAAATCCCACACATTAACACACAGTTACTGCACAAGCGGAGAACAAGTATAGAAACCACATTTCTGGCTAAATGACCGAACAGACATTTTCCTCAAACTAAACTTTCCCAACTCAATCCTTCAGCGTGACGAGCCTCTGCGTCACTTATTTGATATTCAGCAACACCTGAAGACGGTCAGCAGTCAGAATTCTAATGGCCGTTATCGGCACAGAAACTCTGCCTGACAGGTCGTGGCGCTACTTGACGGATGCTCTCCATCTTGTCAAGTCATACCGTCCACTAAAAATGTCTTGCGTCTAAAGAAGACAAAACGTGGGATATTTTGATAAATCGGCTGTCAGGCGACAGACAGCGGGTGAGATATAAGCGGTAGTTTGAATACAGGTAGGTGAGTAGAATTTATTTTTGCAAGCCAAATAAAATAGCTGGCGTTTAGACTTCTTCCCGTTAATCAGACAACTCAAGGAAAACTCAGAATATTCCCAACACGCCCAGATACTCGCGATGATCTGATTTGTAATTTTCTGAATACGACAACGTTCACACACAATATATATACATAGCGATAGACAGCGTGTATTCATGTATATATATATATATATCGTTAACGTTTTCGATTACTTGGTCTCGTTCTCTCGGTAAGATTTTTTTTCTCATTTCGCCCTCGTCGAACTTACCACAACTGACTCCATCAAAACAATAACTATGACGTAATCGGACTACACCCGCGTACGTACTTAATGTGCGAATGGAATAATTTACTGACTGCTGTTTAAACCATATACAGCTTCACATCCCTCATATACTAGGGATGTTCAAATAAAAACCCAACTTAAAATAGAATCGTCTTAATCGTATCCGGGCCCTCGGGTTTCGTATGCTCGTTCCAAGCATACATATAAGAGACTTAAGTCGCTCATATTTCACCTGTCAAATGTATTATTGTCAGAGTCAGGCAGGAGAAACATTTTAAATCTTATGGCTTTTTTTTGTTGTTTATTTGTCTGTTCTTGCAAAGCCAAGTATAATTTGAAATATTAATGTTAGATCGTCTCTGCTAGATTCCATGAATCGAAAGCGAGGCTAGGAAAACATTTCTAAACCATATTTCGCGTTACTGTATTTTATTTACTAATTTTTATTATTATCATTAGCTTTTATAAATAGAAAGGCATTGCACAAAGCTTTCATCTGTGTGAACAATACTCTGGTTAGCCTGGTAAACGATAGCGAAATTCTTACTGACCTACGCTAAACAGGTTCTTACATTATGCAGACATCCGTGTCAGAATTTTCAAACCGTTCCTTCATAGGTCCGTGACCAAGGCTCATATGCAGACTGTCAATTCTAAATGTTCTGCAAAAATCCAGAATGTATGAGAAATATTCAAAACAGTCCGAGGGTTTGCGCCACCATCGCGACAAACCGAACGACTCGTTTCATTGCGGCGATGACTGCAGCCGAGTAAGTCTCCACCAGCGTGAGAAGGGTTAACGCTCAGAAGTGAACGTCTCGGACTCGTTTCCATTCACCGATCTATATATTCGCCGACTCTTGCTCCACTCCTACAACTTAAAGTCGATCATTGGTCTTTATGCAACAAGGAACCAGGGATATTTGAAAAGCTGTTCCTCGGCCAAGGGGGAGGGGAGAACTTGATGGAAGGAAGGACTTTCTACAGTTTTTTTTCCCCTAGTTCCACACAGGTCTGTAGGTACCGATAACGGTATCAGTTGCGACTACTTACCTATAAGCCAATGTGTTTAGATAGAGCGGACCGTTTCGCATAATAGTGACACCCTACTAAAAAACCGCTTGATGTTCATCAGGTCACGCATCAACAACTAGAAGAACCCTTTCTTCCCTCGTCACGATATACGCAAGTAATCTGTAGATAGACAGCATCTGTTTTACTTATCATTAAAGACCCGCTCGTGCGACTTGGGGCGCAACTGCTGCTCGATAACAGTTACATCTCGCCGTTTGTGCGTGCACACGAATAGACATCTTTCTACGGAGCCAACTCCTTTTTTAAACAAAAATTCTGGCTAAACTTTGACCTGTACAGAACATTGGAATGGCCGTGTCTGCGTGTGCAAGCAGCGGTCAGTCGGCGAGTAGTAATTCAAAAGAACTCATACCATTTTATCTTTTCCCCCAATCCTAGCAGAAGGGAAGAAAGTTACAAGTGAAAAGAAAGCCGCGCATAACAGATAATATATCCAGGTTGTCAAAGAAATCCCTAAATATTTAAAGATGTCTCTAAGTATGTAAATGTATCCATAAATATTAAAGGACACCATTAGATATTTCGAAATAACCTCTAAACGCTTTAAAATGTCACTAAATATTCTAAAATGTCTCTTAATATTTACGTTTACGTGTAGATGTTTGAAATATACGTCTCTAGATATTTAAAGCTGTCTCTAGATATTTAAAGCTGTCTCTAGATATTTAAAGGTATCGCTAGATATTTAAAGCTGTCTCTAGACATTTAAAACTGTCTCTAGATATTTAAAGCTGTCTCTAGATATTTAAAGGTATCTCTAGATATTTAAAGCTGTCTCTAGATATTCAAAACTGTCTCTAGATATTTAAAGCTGTCTCTAGATATTTAAAGGTATCTCTAGATATTTAAAGCTGTCTCTAGATATTTAAAGCTGTCTCTAGATATTTAAAGGTATTGCTAGATATTTAAAGCTGTCTCTAGATATTTAAAATTGTCTCTAGATATTTAAAGCTGTTTCTAGATATTGAAAGCTGTCTCTAGATATTTAAAGCTGTCTCTAGATATTTAAAGGTATCTCTAGATATTTAAAGCTGTCTCTAGATATTTAAAGGTATCTCTAGATATTTAAAGCTGTCTCTAGATATTTAAAGGTATCTCTAGATATTTAAAGCTGTCTCTAGATATTCAAAACTGTCTCTAGATATTTAAAGGTATCTCTAGATATTTAAAGGTATCTCTAGATATTTAAAGCTGTCTCTAGATATTTAAAGCTGTCTCTAGATATTTAAAGGTATCGCTAGATATTTAAAGCTGTCTCTAGATATTTAAAGCTGTCTCTAGATATTTAAAGGTATCTCTAGATATTTAAAGCTGTCTCTAGATATTTAAAGGTATCTCTAGATATTTAAAGCTGTCTAGTAGATATTTAAAGGTATCTCTAGATATTTAAGCTGTCTCTAGATATTCAAAACTGTCTCTAGATATTTAAAGGTATCTCTAGATATTAAAGGTATCTCTAGATATTTAAAGCTGTCTCTAGATATTTAAAGCTGTCTCTAGATATTTAAAGGTATCGCTAGATATTTAAAGCTGTCTATAGATATTTAAAGCTGTCTCTAGATATTCAAAACTGTCTCTAGATATTTAAAGCTGTTTCTAGATATTTAAAGGTATCTCTAGATATTTAAAGCTGTCTCTAGATATTTAAAGGTATCGCTAGATATTTAAAGCTGTCTATAGATATTTAAAGCTGTCTCTAGATATTCAAAACTGTCTCTAGATATTTAAAGCTGTTTCTAGGTATTTAAAGGTATCTCTAGATATTTAAAGCTGTTTCTAGATATTGAAAGCTGTCTCTAGATATTTAAAGCTGTCTATAGATATTTAAAGCTGTCTCTAGATATTTAAAGGTATCCTCATGTATCTAAAGATACTTATAAGTAATATAAGATATCCGGAAGTATTTAAGAAAACCTCTAAGATACACCACGGTGTTATCCCATCGATATCTAACCAAAATATTACCTCTGTTTGACTACACTTAAATATTTTAAAACATTCTGTAAAAAAAAAAAAACCCAGCATATCCTGTATAAATGCTTTGCATCTAATTTTATTTTGAGCATGGAAAGTTTAAATATTTAAATTTATTACCTCATTATATTTCTTTGTTTTACAAAAAAATAAATCCGATTATAAAATGGCTGGCAGCCATTCTGCTGGACGCCATGTTTTTCTTTTGAGACGAATTATTGCTCGCTCAGAATGATGTAAAGATTGATGGACCTGTTAAATAATAATAATTAAGAAATCCTTTGAGAACTTTCCAGAAAACTGAAAGTACACCCACGAGTTCAAATTGCACAAGAAGAAAAAAAATATATGCAGAAACGAGTCTATGTATTACTGGGCTCATAATATATTATATTAATGAAGGTAAAGGGGTTTAACTGTGTTCAGCCAAGAGGCGTTCGATCTGGGTTATAGACTTTGCTATATTACGATCGATCTTATAAAATGTTGTAGTTTAAATAAATTCAGCAAAATGAAAATAAACCGCTAGATTGTGAGTTTCGGAAAACGAGATCCGACCAAACAAAAATTCTGAAAACCAGTTACAGAAGGAAATGTACTGACGTATGGCTACCGAGCCACGTAGCAGACCGTCAGGCAGAGCTGCGGACCGACCGACAGCCAATCCGCCCGAGGGGCAAAAGCTACTTTCATCGACAAGAACTTAAACTTCGACTCTTTGCGGTGTAAAGCGTTTCGAAGAGGAGTCGGGCCAAAATAGCATCGATGGAGGGGATGGGGTAAAAACGTCGAACGTTGGTGTAAAGGGAATGTGGCAGCGATTGAGTCTTTTGTTGGCGAGGACCATGGGTGATAGACACCGTGTCTCTTAAATAGTCTCGAATGCCAGTTTAGCGGAATAGGACGCCAATGGTAACTGTTGGTACGGGCGTCTCCTTTCTGTGGGGCCGTATACGAGGTACAGTAAGTAGCTTTATGTCTTCGTGTAACTCTACTAGACGGAACTGGGAAGGAACGGATACGGACGGAGAGTCCTGCCAGAACTGGTCGTTGGTTAGATGGGGGGGGGGAGAGAGAGGCGGAAACCCCACCAGGTGGCGAAGAAAATCGTAAAGAAACAGTAACGGAGGTAAGAACAGCAAACCGAGCGCGTCGCCATCGGAATTCGACCTCGGGCCCGCCTCAGTGGGCTAACCACCGGACCACCGCGCCGCCACCTTATTTCGAAAACGCGGCTTGTTCCTGCTGCCATTTAAAAAAAAAAAAAATTCTTTATTTATATAATGCGCCTGGCCTTCAAAAGTTAATCTTTTTTTTATTTCACCAACTGTTTATCTAATTCACATATTTCTGGTCCAACCCGCTCGACCGTCTGTTTTCGTGTCACTCGATTACACGCAGCGACAACGAAGCGTGCCACGTCCGGCCCCCCCCCCCCTGGGATTGCCTGTTTATGGTTGTCCCGGCCCGCGGAATTAGACCCCGTTCGAGATATGTCACGCGAAGAACGCGGAAATAAAGGTCAGAAGGATAGCTTTCAGACAACGCTTCTGAAGTCCGGAGAGCGGCGAATTCTGGTCGCGTCGCAGGTGAAACGGCAAGGAATGCCACTGATCCGGATAGAAAATGCTAGGGATGTTAAATGAAAATATAACGGCAGAAATATTAAAGCAGCGGCGCAGTTCCCTCTCCTTCCTTCCGCCGCCGCGCGCGTAAATTCAAACTAAGCGGTTAATAAAGTACATAATTACCAACCACTCACGCAGAGAATTCTTTGTTATATTTTGTATTTTGTCCAAGTGCAATGGCAGTCATAGAAGTAAGTAAAATAAAACGGCCTGTTAGTAATATTTATTATTATTTTGCAAGCCATTTTCCGGTAACTTGGTTTCTGTGGTTCCTCGATATAGCGTCAGCATGTATCTTGCACTACAGAAAAGGCCGCAGCCATTTGCGCAATGTAATCTAGCTTCCTTTTCCATCCTCAGATGTAAACCCGATTCGTTCGTAAAAGTGGGAACACCCTGCATTTGGTCGGTCTTAGAAAATGGATTTCCATGTACAATAATCAATATTTGACAGCGCTGTCCATTTGCATAATCACGGATAGGCATCGTTTCGGAATTCACTCCACCAATCTGGCGCAATGCTGCTCCGAACTTATGTTCATCTGTGATTTATGAATTTTAGCAAACAAATCGCGCAAATTCTGGGATGTTTGGCGCCGAGCTTCGCAATTTACGATGTGTCACAGGTATTTGATGCAATTTAAGTCCGGCGATTGGAGCGGTCAGCCCCTGACGTTCACCACATTGGTGATGGGTCTAACCCAATTGGATGGCGCATTATCCTGTTGAAAATGCCAGCTTAATGGCGTGCGTTCTTCGACGTATGGATTCAGATGTCAAGTAGCCATGCTGATCCAATGTGCCGTGAGTCTGGAAAAAGAGACCAATCTCTTTGCTGAAAAAATATCCACACCAAGACCGACCCCCTAACACAGTGCTTCACCGCTATTGCTACTACGCCTCTCCTGTCGAAATATTCATGTTTTCGCCGGCACTGTACCAATCTTTGAGCGTCCAAGACATGTGTGTAAGTGCAAAGACCAACCGCAGACGTTGGTTCTGGAGAGAAACGGGGGGGGGGGACTCACCGGGCAATTCGACCACTCAGTCCGGATTCTGATATCGTAGAAACGGATGATCTCGGCCCGAATCGCCACTGAGGTTTTCTTCCTGCCGTTTTCTGATGAACGCCAAATTGCCCCGTCCATCCGTTTCGTTCGTTTTCCGAGCTCGTCGAGACTTCGGAAGCGACTTGTAAGAACCAGTTTTCTTCTAGAAACAGCAGGCTTTCTCGCAGTCCGTTTTGCTGCAGTCGCCTCCCTTGGCAATGGTGCGAAATGGACGATTTCGCGTGCGCCTGTTCAACAATTCGCGCCCAACTGTGTTGGGCTATTTTAAATAAAGTTGAAATCCAATATCTACCCTAAATCTACTTTGCAATAAAATTACTAACAAAATGTAGAGTTGCCTCACTTTTACGAACGAGTCGAACTTGCAGGTAGTGCCGATGATGAACAGAAAAATTCACTTGTTTTGCATAATTGGCCGCCATTTTTTTTCTGTAATGGCGGATGAAAGACTACGCTATATCGCAGAAGCACAGATACCAAGTTACTGGAAAATGGCATATAAAATAATGTAAACCATTACTAACAGGCCGTTTTTCCTCCCTTTTGAGACTGCCCTATATATATATAAAACCAGTGGTGTATCAAATTAAACGGTTTGGAAATAAGTTTACTTTACTTGACGATTTGCTTTGACATAACAGAAACGAACTTCAATCTGTGGATTTATTTGAGTGATGTTAAACTTTTTTTTAAAATCGACAGAACTTAGGTAATTAACCGAATTGTCTGAAAATGACCCGGCGATTGATAAGTTAAAAAAAACAGAAGAAGTAAATACTAAACATATGATCCTGTATATTTAGTTGCTAAACCTGTCTACTATTTACGTCATTCGTATGCAAGCTCTACTGACCTCAGTTCTCTCAGTAGTGAAATGTAGAAGCCGGGTGCTTTGTTTAAAGGCTTGTAGCTCTGTTATCGACTTTCAACAACAGTTTCATCTCTTAACATGATCCCTTGACTCGGTTTAGTGATCTACAACTATGCAATCGATTATTTTAAAAATCGTTCGTCTACGCCCGCTCTGATGAAGTTCAGATTTCAAGATACTTGAAACCTCCGAGAACAGTAAGAGAAAGAACAAGGAAAAACAAAGCTGGAGTCGTAAAGGGCCTCAGGTTATTCTAAATTAGAGACAATTCGCTAAATCAATGCAGACACAAGGGGTAGTTGGGTACCGACGGGAAGACATCATCACAAGCGTAGATACAGAATTTATTATTTTTAAAAAGTTTGGGGGAAGCGAATTAATTGAAGGTATAAACGCAGGATTTCTGTAAATGCGAGTAAAAGACCTAAATATTTTAAAATGCTGGCGGAGAATAATCTTTTCCTAAAAATTATCAGTATAGTTTCTGAGTCTGACTTCAAATTTTACTCATGATTTTTTAAAAAAAAAATTGCATAACGAGTCGTCTTTTGTGGCTTAAACGTAAAAAAGATTTTGGGGCGAGCTATAAGGAAGTGCGTATTAAGCATGGATGCGTGCTGTACACGGAGAACTAATAAATGACAACAGGTTTTCCCGTTTGTACCAGCTCAGTAAAAGTTGTAAGGGTTGCGTTTATTATCGTTTTAAATGTTCTGCTCAACGGCAGACATACTCCCACGGGGGGCTGTGTCGTATAATCTTATAACCTAATATAATGGACTTCCTCCAACTAAAGCGCTCACCAACCTTCTAACCCAGAAAGTATTACGCCAAACATGGCGCCTGCTTTCAAGTCTGCTGCTCACGGTTGGATAAAGGTTAAAACCGAACCAAGCCTCGAAAACGTCGGCCAGGCTGAGAAAATCCGATGTATATGAACGATAGATCCTAAGGACGATGGCCTAACAACAGCCATCCCTATCCCACTCGGGAAAGTCGTGTAAAACATGGTGCACAGTTCCCCCATTATCTCCACCGCGTGGTTCGTATTGATCTACGGAACCCTATTGGCACCCAACCCGGCGGGGTTACGCGAAACGGTGTGTGTGTGTGTGTAAGTTTAGGCCAGACACACGGGGCAAATCCTCGTCGATACAGTACCTAGAGTCCCACGTCGTTTACGCTTGTCTTCTTTGGTGCCGATTCACCGAAATTGCTCGGGGGAGATCGCGAAGGAACAACTTAAGGGCCTAGAAGCCGGAACTTCCTGTTGCCTCTATATCGCCCTGGACTGATAATTTAGCAAACTGTCGCGCACATTTGGAGCATTTTTAACTGATACCAAACGAACGTAGACTGTAACCAAAGCTGTACACAGAGTACGCGTCTGCTTTATCTCTGCGCTGTTGCCATGGGAGCTCCAGGTAGTCTTGCTGCTTTTCGTTCGCAGGCGCTATCTCCAATAAATTAACATCCCGCCACCGACAGACTGAGGAGGAAAGCGTGCGGAAAAACACTTCCGCCACATTAACTTCTGACCCGAAAGAAAAGCCAGGAATGAGCCAATCTCCTTTACAACTGATGTTACGAGTCGACCATTTCATGCCTGTGGTCCTAATTACAGACGCCCGAAGCTGAATCTATCTGGTCGTTCGTTCCGTTTAGGGATAAGTTTCTACGTGACACATAGATTGAACCTATTTAGAAATCCGGGCATTTCGAAGTTAGTGAAGTTACTTGATCAGGTTCAGAATGATGCAGAAATATTTTTTCGTTCTCTAAAAAAAGAAACGAACACAAAAACAACCTGATTATAAATTGCATTTACGTTCAAGACAGTTTCTTGTATTTAGTTATGCAAGAGCAGCTGGTAGCAGCGACATCCCTCTGGTGAAAAACCTATGGTCGTGAGAGACGACGGGATCAAAAAGCATCCAGTCTTCTTCGTTCAGGTGCCCTATCGACGTCGTGAATAAGTAAGCATATCTAGTGGGGCTATTAGGTGGCAGCTCTTAGGAAGATTAAAGGGAAGATCCTACAATAAGAAAGCCATGTCAACTCTTGAGAATGCTTTGTCTTAGCCACTTTCCGGCAATAACGAAACATTTCACTCAGCCGCTCGCGTTGTTACTTTACGGAACTAAGATCGATACCTTTTGTTGTTTGTTTGTTTTTGTTGTTTTTTTTTTTAGATCAGGTTTTTCTTCTTGTTTCGACATAAGGAAGCATCCTGGCGCCTATCCGCTGAAGAGCGTTGCCCGTCTTCCGTCGCGAGAGGGCCCGGCAATTCCCACTTCGACAGCGAACTTCCTTCTGGAACTATAGATGTGGGTAGAAGAAAACAACAACAACAACAACAAAAATGCCCGGAGGAAACTGGCGCCGGCCGGCAACGCGAAACTGATCCGACTCCGACCGGGAATCGAACTTCGGCAGTCTGGTGGACGGAGGACTAACCACCAGGTCTCCGTCCGCTCTCTAGATCCGGTGGTCATGCAGCGCCACCGGAAGTGGTGGTGGCCGCTTGAGAGCCAGTGCAGAAAAATCAAAAAGTCGCTTTTTACTTTCTAAAAAAACGTGTTTAGATCGGTCTCAAGTTCGTCCGTCCTGAAGTCCAGGCCGTCGATTCTGTCGTGCAGTATCTTTTAGTCGCGGCGTACTCGCTATTTTCGGCGGCTGTTGCTGCTTTCCGTGGACGCCCACGTGCCAAGTATTTAAGCAGTTCACCCTGGTCGCCCGAGACAGCGAAACCATTGCCACTTTACCGCTCCAAAAATACGCAGGTGATTTTTGCAAGACACGACGATTGTGATATAGCTTCAAGCTGACAGAACGTCCACTGCATGAGTTTCTAAAGCAAGAGATTAATCTGCTTTACTTCCATTTAATTAAGAATGACTGTGTGTGTGTGTGTGTGTGTGGTGTGTGTGTGTGTGTGTGTGTGTGTGTGTGTGTGTGTAGTTAACGTCATCGGGGTGTTCTTATTTTATGAGACGTCTCATCATCGCTCCGGACCGAAATAGGACTTGGTGGGAGGGAGGTCGGCTGCTGTTAAGTAGGTAAATAGTTCAGGCGGCGCCAGCCAGGTGAACAAACCTTTGCGAATGTCCTCCCTGCTAGAAGCCTTCATCTTCAGACGTGGGAGGGGAAAACCCCACGTGTTCTCCTCATGCTAGGGACGTACGCCAAACCAGCGATGCCTGACCATAGAAAAATACAGAGGAGAATTCGGTCTTCGGAATGCAAAGAGGAGAATGTTGTCAGCAGCCTTTCATGTGTAAGATGCGTATTCCATGGAAGCTCGTCTGTCATAGTCGCCCCATCTGGTGCCCGCTTTCTAAACTCGTATATTTAGCAAGCATAGGTAAACAAAGACACTAGTTCTGAAATTGTTTTTAAATAGTCTTAATGCAAGGAAAGGTTTCAGAAACAGACCATGTACACCACCAGGACAGCAGTTCAATGACTAGCCGGCTCTACGTTTGAGAGACAGACGGAATAACCAGTGGAAGAAGAATTTGATATCGTCACAAATCATAAGGATGCCGACCTTCTCAGACGGAAATCACCTTCTATGCAGAGCATCTTTAAAACTGTCTTTGAGTTGGCTTCTGTGCCTTCTTCACATCACTAGTTTCAGCGATCTTAGACATGAACAAAGAAAATTCACTTTTGAGAGTGAAATTTTAACAGCGAGCAAATCGCGCCAACGAGAGCCATTTCACCTGGGAGTTCACCTGGGCAAAAACAGCCTAATGACATTTGGCAATTTAAAAGAAATACTATAGTGTGGAGAAAGGTCGTTTTCGGTCTAGTCATGTTTTTGGTGAGATTATCAGACCAGTTATTTTTTTTCCATTAAAAACCAAAGAAGCGATGGATTTATATTCAGAAATAATGCATCACCTGACTTACAAAAAAAAAAAAAACATTTATGAATCGTCTTACTTTCTTTTTTGCATAAAAGCCATGCGCGCACATCCTAGGGAGTCATACTAAATATGAGAGAGAGAGAGAGAGAGAGAGAGAGAGAGAGAGAGAGAGAGAGATGGTGAGAGAGAAGAGAGACACAGAGAGAGAGATAGAGAGATGGAGAAAGGGAGGGAAAGAGAGAGAGAGATGATGGAGAAAGGGAGGGAAGCTCAGCGAGGGGGGGGAAGAGAGAGAGAGCTCTCGAGAGAGAGAGATCCTCGCGAGAGGAGAGAGAGAGCAGAGAGAGAGAGAGAGAGAGCTCTAGATCACGAAACGATAAAAGTGATGACCTCGCAAAAGTAGACATTAACTACTAACTATTAAACCGGGTACCATCGAGAGTAAATACCTCAAGCGTGGTTCCGACTGGCTGGCTACCTAATTACCAATTACCGCCTTTCTATTCGGGTCACGTATTTTGGAATAGAAAATGCATTAGAATTACTTTTTTAATTCTCTCTCCCCTCCCCCATTCCCTAAATTAATTTAAACTTTATAATCAAAGCGAATTTCCCGAAGTTGTATGTAAAAGAATTATTTCACCAGTACGACACCGTATAAACTTAAACCCGATGACTTTAATTCTCCCAGGTGACTCACACGCGCGCGATTCGTGTGTGTATCTGATTTTAAAAAGTGTGGGAAAATATGCTTTTCAGACTCGAGCCTCCCAACGATTTTACCTAAACAGCAAATCCGAACGTGTTGTCTTAACTTAAAATTTCTTCTCTCTCGCTCTGATGTGTAGGGCGATACCCGATTTGTTCTTCAGCGTGCAGCCATGCTGGCAAGCACCATCAAGAGTTCTTACCTGTATCTTATTTCTTGCAAAGAGGAAATACTGAAAACATGAGTGTCATAAAAGCGTGGTTATCTATTCGGGCTGAACACAGTGGCAGCTATCTCCGTCACTGCTGCACACTAGATAATTTGCCACATATCCTTGTGGGCGTTCAAATGAAACTCGGCTGGAACATAACACGATCTAGCTGAGCTTTGTACTACAGACAAAAATGGAAAGCGGGGATTTGGGGGGGGCATCTTCAGTTACACCAAATGGATATAATAGTGGAAAAACAGTTGGTGAAGCTTAAGTATGTATATCTTTGGTCACACTGACTAACACCAGCGTACTCTGCCACCGTTTACCTGTCTAAAGTCAACGTGACCGGGTATGCGAGCTTCTACTACAGGCGTCATCTTTAGGCATATGATTGTGGCTGACGACAAAAAAATAAGATCAAGAGAGCAAAGAGTAAAAGAACGAACACCTCAGAATTAATTTATTTTTTCACAAAGCCGTTTTGGAATTCTTTTACCCAATTACCCGACAAATTGCCGCCTAGCTTTATGCTTTGATCTCCTGAAAAAGAGACGGAAGGCGGTACTTTTAGAAACTGATATATAATTTTCAGCGCTACGGCAAACGGAATTTAGTCAGCACCGTCTTAATAGCTTGTGATCGTTAAGAAAGCGATACTAAAATCTGAAAAAAAAAGATCATTCTGCCTCTGTAAGATGTCTTTGAGTACAGTTATATAGTGCAAACTTTACGTTTCCTGCTGTCTTTTACAATCATTTTTATGAATAAACTTCTTAGATGGTACGCCCTTAAATCGCTCTAGATCAATCGATCTTATTTTATTTTGCAAATCTTTTTTAAGATAATAAGATAAATGTAAATAATTAAACGTATCGGTCAGCGGCTATTTTTGGTCAAGTTTCTCGTTTTGGAGACAGCCGGGCTAAAGCTCCGAGATTTTAGTGGCTATTATCCACTCAGAACATCCTCAATCTACACGGGCGGCAAGCCTAGCCTCGCTTTCGCTTTCCGCCATCGTGGTAAACACTGAGCAGACATGGAGTGCATGACGTCACGTTCACTCTGACGTAACTCGGGTCTCAACCTCAGCAATAGCAGAGTGATTCTCAGGAACCGCTTTAAACAGCTAATTTATCCGCTAGCCTCGCTTTCGCTTTCCGCCATCGTGGTAAACACCGAAGCAGACATGGAGTGCATGACGTCACGATCACTCTGACGTAACTCGGGTCTCAACCTCAGCAATAGCAGAGTGATTCTCAGGAACCGCTTTAAACAGCTAATTTATCCGCTAGCCTCGCTTTAGCTTTCCGCCATCGTGGTAAACACTGAAACAGACATGGAGTGCATGACGTCACGTTCACTCTGACGTAACTCGGGTCTCAAACTCAGTTTTTGTTTCAACATATAAGGCAGCCTCTTCCTTGTTCGCTATAAGATGCGGACGAAGTGAAACAGACCCCCCCAAGACAAGACAGGGTGGGTGTCAATCTCGGCTCGCTGCCACACGTACCTTTGTGAGCTCCAAAAAAATAAAAAGAAGAAGAAGAAAAAAAAAGAAATCGAACCTCGAAAAGTTTTTCAGCTGAGTTACACTTTGACAACAACCGATCTGTGAGTGCGTCTTCGAATCCAGTCCTTACGGGTGGGAAGTTAGTTTCGAGTGCTTTGTTGCTATTGTTTTTTTCTTTATTATTTCCAAAAAAAAAATAATAAAGTGAAACAAACTGAGATTCTTGGTCGTGAATGGTTAATTTCTCAAGTGTCGAGATGTAACGTATATTCACCAGGTGTGCCCTTTACTATCTCGTTATTTACTGGCGTTAACGATATTAACAAAAAAATCAAAAACAAACTTGTAGCGTCTTTCACTGAGTGATGACGTCGGCACAAAAGATCTTCCACGTTGTGGCCGTACTACAAAGGCGTTTTTTTTAACCACATTTCCAATGATAATTTTCAGATACTGTTGACAGCTGGGTTGCCACGAGTCAGATTCCAACTAGGTTCAGACTTTATCAAAGAATCCATTATTGAAGTCCGAAATTAACACGATTTTTTAACTTAGTGCATTACTTAATAAATATTTGGTTTAAGCTTTGTGCTTTGTATTACGATTAAAAGCATATACTACTACTACTACTACTACTACTACTACTACTACTAATACTACTACTACTAATATAATCATCATCATCATTTTCTTCCTGCGGTACTATCTTCATTTACTGAGAGCCAGTTAACTAACCACAGTTGTTTGACATACACTCGAACTATGCTTAATTGTAAGAGGACGTGACACACAACAGTTCTTCGTCGGGAAGGCGAGAGAGAGAAAAGAGTTTCAAAATAATCGTAAAATACTTTTCAGGTTCAAAGGATGAAAACCTATATATCTCACAAACACACACACACACACACACACACAACACACAACACCTCCTACTCGGAAAAACAGTTTATACTTTTATGACATCCTATTTTAAGGCATGCTGCTGGCAGGTAATATCGGAAATCTCCCTATCGTCTGTTGGGCCTCCCCCCAAGCTTCATGTTTACACAGCACGGCGACATGTTTTCTCGCATCTCTTTAAACATTAACGAACACGTGTCTATGGCCTGTCAACAGTTTTTAAAAAAGCCCAGCTAAGAAAAACCTACCTGTTTATATCAGGGCGAGGAATACCATTCCACGGGCAGATGAGGTTGATTCCTCCGATTGACTCTTTCTCTCTTTTCTAAGGCTCCTGTTTTGAGTGACAGCTCTGTTCTGCGTAGTCTGTTTTATTGTATGCAGATGATAAATACTGGACATGACATTGCCTGGATATTAACTCGACCGAATATGAGCCGCGCGCACCTATCAAAATAATAATAATAATAATATAATAATAATAATAATAATAATAATAATAATAATAATAATAATAATAATAATAATAACAATAACAACAACAAACAGCAATAATAATAATAATAATAATAATATAATAATAATAATAATAATAATAATAATAGATGTAGTACACTGCTGGAGGTCGGCCAATGTCTGTCTGATAAATGAGTTCCTCTTAGTTATGTGTTAATATTTCCACGTGTCCTTCGACGTTTTATCTTCTGTTTCTTGCAACAACAACAACAAAAAACCCATTAAGAACAGGATGTATAGATAAGCAAACGTGTATTGTACTTAAAAACCTTTAAAGGAACCGGATCGCCTGCGGTCCGGCCATTGCGATTCTGTTCTTTCTTGCAACGAGGAACTCGGGCAGAGAGTTAACAAGCGGTGTACCCGGACCAAGCGCTCCTCTGCCAAGTTAGTCCGCGGCAGTGCGCGCGACTGGAGCATCAGCACGGCTTATATGAGAAATAACAACTAGTAGAAATGTGAATAAACGGAATAGATCACCAGATCGTGTTAGTGAAAACCGTTTTAAATATTCTGACGGATAAATTGCCCTTTTTTTTACGAAGTCTTGTATAAGCCAACATAGATTACAGCCTGCTTATAGCGGCTTAACTGGAGGCTCACCACCCGACATCACGATAATCATCTTCAGGGACCGTATTATTCGGTTATAAGTCGAATAGGTCGATTCTCTCGTTTTCCAAGCCTTCATTCACGTGCCGTTCATTTCCACCATTGTTTTCGGCAAAACTCACCACTTCCAGTTTGCGGTTTGTGCTTTCCATTTCTCTATAGCGGGCATTTTCTAGTAAGAGTTGATGTTGTTGTTGTTGTTTTTTTTCAGCTTTGGCGAATTGAAGCTCCCATAACACAATCATATCCGAGCCCCCCCAAACTAAGCACTAAATAAAAGGGATATAACTGAATCCGAGTCAGCGTGCACCTACACACATACAATCGCACATAAATTTCCCCTTGGTACTTAAAGGGTCCCGTGTTCCCGGTATCATGATTTCATCCATATATAAGTCGCACTGGAGTATAAGTCGATGGTCAGTCAGGCTCTTGCAGAAAAAAAGTATCAACTTATACGCCGAAAAATACGGTAATTAAAATGATATAGATATTCATCCTGTTTCCAGATTAATAATATCAACGTTTTTTTTACAAGCATCGTTAATGTTGATATATAAAAATAATGCTGAACAACAGGTTCCAAGTAAAAAAAAACATAGATTTATATTTATCTCCTCTATATATTTCTTTATTAATTTTATTCTCTTAATTGTTTAGCCATGTCGAGTTTAACACAATAACTGTTATGCCGGATAGGATATTATGAGAACTGTGCTGAAGATGTTTACTAGAAATGTAGGCCATCTTTCTTCTTTGGAGTTATTACCAAGGGGAGAAAATCCGCCCCCACACAGGTCATACAAAACCCCTTATATGGCCGAGAGGCTGCTCAGAAGCAAAATACTCTCAACAAAAGTCCCTTTACAACACAGGACAATTTAATCGCCAGCTTTGCAAAAGCACGAATGTAACGAGTTATATATTTCTACCAGCGGTAATGTTTAAAATACATGCATTTTATTGTTTGATAAATTCGATTTAGTCTGCTTACGCATATAGCAAAAGAACAAAAGAGTTCATGGCAGTGTTTTTTTCTTTCCATATTACAATATTTAATAACGAATTTGTTATTACGATAACCAAGATCGCTACGGAGAATTAACGGAGGTCAACGACATGCTTTTCAGATCATAGAGAACGGGGCGGATACTAACGGATAAACCATGGCAATTTTCTGAAATAAAAAAAGAATATGTTCTGTAGGTTTTAAAATGGGGCCTAAGGAAGTCAGGGTACTTCGACAAATAATAATAATATTGCAATTTTATGGAAATTAGTTGTTTTTTTTTTCTTTACAAAATCTATTTTTGTTGTATCTTTGCTGAATGCAATAGTTTATTCCACCATCCTGCAAAATCCAAGTTTGTTTCAGAATTAGTACGAAAGGTTTTTAAAAATTAGTTAGATTTGTAACCTACGACGAAAAGATTCCTTTAAATTCCTTTATCGCTTATGTCCAGCGGAATGAACGTTGTACGGTGTCCTCTTCTTGTCCGCGATGCATTTGAAGTTGCTGGCATGAATGTCTAATCAGAACATAACCGAGATCCGAGGACTGTTGGTGCAAGGGAGAATTCGTTATTTGTCTTGGGGTCGTGTCATTGGCCATCTTTTTTTTAATATCGCGGTTTTAAAAGTTTGGGAGACTTTGCGCTTTGTCTTTGTAACAAGTGATAGCTGCTAAACAGCGGACCGGAAGGACTGACTAGCACCGGCCAGCGACGAGGCCGCTTGCAGCGTTGGCTTGGAAAACTTCTCGGCTCTGCTTTAACAAACTATACAATTTGAGGCATCCTTTAGAAAGACGGCCCAACCTGTCGTGTCACATCTGACAACCTCTTCTATCCCAGACACTTCAGATCCCTCCTATTTTGCATATATATATATAACTGACAACTCCGATGAACACGTCCACTCACTAATAAAAACGCACTGAGGGCAGACCGACTGGTTCGTGTGCAAAATCTGGACCAGATGGCGGCTAAGAGAACCTTATTTATTCCACATCTAACGGAGGTTTTAAAGATAACCACAAGCGTGACGTAATGGGCGTGGGTCCAATTCTGCGTCTGTGATTGGCTGGTTTTTTGTTGTTTTTTTTATAAAAGAAACCTCGTGCGTGTTGCCGCGCTCTCTAATTTTAGAAAGACGGATGCGTCACCACGTGTGTGTGTGCGTGCGTTTGTCAGGGAAATTAATTGGAAGAACTACTTCCTGATTTTCACGTAATTTCTCAAGCTCCATCAAGTTCTCCATGACTTAGCCAAACCGGACCGGCCGGTGTGTGTGTGTGTGTGTGTGTGTGTGTGTCGGGGGGGGGGTGGAGGTGAGAGGAAAAGGTTCCTGCCAGTTCGTACCAGAAAAAAAGAGAAAAAATATTCCCTCGCTAATAAAAAAACGTTCGTCACGACTCCGACCGATAAAGTGACTGTGGAGAGGCGGGCACGGCGAGGTTTACTGGGGTAATCCTCAAACGAATTGCCATTTTAAGATGCTACGTTGTCGTGTGGAAGACAGGTGCGTGGACACGAACTGCGGTTAGGGACCAGGCTGGGGGCTGCATCCACCGACGTTAGCCCTGTATGTGCTTACTGTCGTGGACGTCGTTAAAGTCGGCTAGTGTGGTGATGGGGCGAGAACTGTCCTTCTGGAGCAGAACGTTATTCCTGCAGACCTGAGGGCGTGTAAAGGGGTGGTGGGAGGGGGGCCTGCTGCGTCCGTACGTCCTCTGGCTGAGATTTCCATCCAGTGGTTTATCCCCTGCTGTGCCGCACCGGACGGGGCCACGGCGCTCTCTCTCTCCTCCACGCTATAGTCAGGAAAAATCTCTCAAGCGCCACCCACCCTCATTCAGCCGTTTACAGGCGGGTTTGGGAATTCGCAAGTGGAGATGACCTGATGCCGCCACCGCAGAAGCGCCGATATTCTTATGACGCCTGGTTCGGTCCAGATACGAAGCCTGCGGTCGTCCGGGTGGCTTGACTTCTCCCCTATTCTCTCGCCACGAGCCAGCGGCTAATTGCTCTTCTCCTGGGCGTGAAGCTGATCAGCCAACACTTCGTACACTCGCGCCTGGCTGCCTGCCTTCGCCCCTTTTCTCAAACTGCATTTATAAGAGAACGTCGGGAATAAATTCATCTTTACTTATCTAAGGTCTTCAGCATCCTTCTACCGGAAAAACGCACACATCTGTATCGTTTTAGCGCCTGTGTAGCCATATAAGGTAAAGACCGAACTCTGAATGGGTCCGTGCACTACGTTAAAAACTTCATCTGGAAATGTTTGGAAACGAAAATATCAGGAGGTTACAAGCATTAATAATACTACTACTACTAATATTATTATTATTATTATTAATTAATTAATTTATATAGTTACTTATTATTTTTTTCATGCAACAAAAAAAAAACACTTGAATTAAAGCAGAAGATAGCTGTCCCCTGAGAGCCCTGTTTATTTGTATTTTTGCGTTGCTGTATCGTACATCGGTCCCAGCGACAGAGATAACCTTTCTACAGGGGAGACAACTCTGGTTGGGGGGGATCGTAGTGCGACTGTTATCCGCTAGGAAGCGTTGCTATCTAGCGCCACGAGAGGACGGGCATTTTAGGATGTGGAAGGAAACCTTATTTAAAAGTGCCTACTCAAGAAAAACTGCTCGGTTTAGTCGTAGGAGTTCGGTAAATGTCGGTTATGACCGGCATTATTTGCGAAGTAGGAAATTGGGTAATAAAATTTTTTAAAAACAAAAGTGATGCGATAAACTTATTTGATGAGAAGAGGAAAAATTTAAGTTTATTTGGTAAATGACAGGTTTTTTTTATAGACCCCCCCACTGACGTTGTCACTCGGGACATTTCGTTACCCAGCTTCTAAATCAGTCACGAGACTAAAGCGGTTATAAGAGGGTTAACCATCATCAGGTTGTTGTGGCGTCGCTTAGAGCACTTTCGGTCGGCTCGGCCTGGATACGAGAGGGGAAAGTACTTCAGCCTTCCTCGTCAGGTCGGGCAGTGGCTCGGTTCCAGGTCCAGAGAGCTGAAACAAAGCATTTTCCAAGTGAACAAACATGTCAGGTTGTTTTGAAATCACCTCTTTACGATAGCTACTGTTACACATATCTGGCACCCATCAACGGCGTTCTAAGAGACAAAGGGAAGGGTAAATTGAAAATAAAACAATAGGGTTTGGAGTGGAACTCGGGCCCGAAAACAGGTCAGAACGTATCTCCCAACTCGCCATCTTTTTTAAATTGTAATAAATTCAAGAGGAGTTAACTCGCACTGTTTCCAAAGCTCCGAAATAAGAGTAAATATATTCAACGAAAAGAATATTTCTAAAGTCCCAACAAGCAAGCAGCTAATATTCTTCAAAAACACGCAGTTTTCCATGTTACGACCCCCATCTCAACAGACGTTGTCTAACACCGGTCGTGGAAAAGATTTAGAAGAACAGATGTTGTAGAAGGCTATCGAACCTAGACAAGAGACCGCCAGCTTGACGTGAAACATGGTCGCTGTGTAGAATAGAAATAAATATATTCTACGTACTTGTACAACCAAAATCGTTCTGCGCCATCCTTATACAGTGTCGGAAGTTCTCTCTTATATTAGAACACAGGAAGAAAACTGCCTTTCTTTTTCTTATACGCAAAATAGAGCCAAACATCGGGAATATTTTAAATACAAAGGAAACAAAAGAAAGCGTACCGAGTAGTAGCGCTAAAAATATTACGTAGGCTAGATAATCAAAGTTTAATTTATTTATTTTGATTCACCGATGAACGTTGAAAATACAGTTAACATTTATATTACCATCTTTTATCTAATGTAAAACGGAAGAGCAGCTTTTTGGAGGAAAGAAACAGTGACGAATATAATGAAGTCCACGTTTACCAGTGGCTAATAATGAATGTAGGGGCGGATCCAGAGAGGGGATCAACCCCTCCACCCACACAGACAAGACAATTTTTCGGACACATATTATTCCACTAAATCCAATAATATAGAAAAGGTCATCACGTGATCCAACGGCGAGATCTTTTGACTACACGAAGCCAAGCTTAAGTCACAATTATTCTGGCAATGCTGAAATTCGGACATGGCTTCTAGAGCGAAAGGCAGCACTTCCCGGATCGTCACCCACAGTTAAAGCCCAGTACCATTTGGAAGGACTATAACCGGTAAGTCTCAGTCCCGGTCCGTAATTTAATAGTTTTAATCATCAACTCATAGCAGATTCAGCCGCGATAAACGTCTTAAGTTTTTTGAGGATTTTAAACTTCGGATATCTTCCCTTTAAAAAAAAAAAAAAAAAAAATCCTAGATCCGCCCCTTTGTTGTTGTGTCGATCTTTCCTTTCTCTCGTATTCCAGTAAAGTATACGGCATTCCAGGTAAAACATTGGCGACTCCTGGGAAGTTGCCGATTGGCAAGCGTTGTGTTTTTTTTTTTTGCGGCTAACAGCAACCCTGAAAAACTGAGAACGGCGTTTCCGGACACCCATCAGAATCGCGCACCTGCCGTCTACGATAAAGTGGTTATTTACATACTTAACCTGCCGGCACAGTTCACCCTACGTCATAATCCTGCCCAATTGTTCTCATTCCACGACTACCTGCTCCCCCATCAATTCGCTACTGGTTTGTTTTGTTTTTTTTAAAAAATTTATCCTATCTTTTTTTTTTTTACGTCCATTCGAAGAAAATCATTAATTAATTAGTTTTAAAATTTCGCTTTGCTTTTAAGGAAAGGAAACATAAATAACAGGTCTCGGTTGTGGCAGAGGTGAAATCTCTTTACGTCATCTTTCATTTTCACCACAAAGGAAAGCAAGCTCCATTAGTGTTTTAAATATTAGGAAAATAAATCTTACGAGCATCATGGTAAAAACAATATCATCATCTCATTATTAAAATTTATTTATTGAAAGCGAAGCAACAACAACAATAAAATAATATAATAATAATAATACTAACATACTACATATCACGTGACCACATTTGTCAGTTTTCGGGGTTCTGTAACAACAGAATACGACTTTGAATAATTTCTAAAGAAAATCAGAAAGATTTTAAAAACAGTGTTTTTCTTAAACTAAATGACGCGATACACATACTTCAGTAGACATTTCCTTATTATAAATTAAAGATGCTAAAATTAATAACTTCATGCGGTGGTTCTTTCCAAAAATAATTTTAAAAGGTATTATTAGAAAAGTCTTCTATATTTAGAAGGATGTTTTATGTTGACAGGGTACTTTTAATAAATGAAGTCTTAATTTTGTGGGCATATTTGGTACAATAGTTAGAGTTCCCCGCTATTATTAAGATAAAATATTTCGATGCGGTTACATTTGTCATCACTCATGAGTGCCTTAAAGGTTGTTACAGCGCATATATCTGAGCGCGGAGTGACACCAGATGTAAAAAGATGGGGAGGAGGAGAGAATAACATCCAGTATCCTGGGAACATTTTTATTTCTGGTTTTATAGGCGAGATTGGAAACAGAAATGGCAACATGTTTCTTCTTGATAAACTAGTGAGCAGCTGAGATACACGGAAGAAGAAGAAAAAGGCGATATATATATATATATAGATATAGATATGAGAGATACAGAGAGAAGAGAGATACAGAGAGAGAGAGAGAGACAGAGAGATACAGAGAGATACAGAGAGATACAGAGAGAGAGAGAGATAGATACAGAGAGAGATACAGAGAGAGAGAGAGAGAGAGAGAGAGAGAGAGAGAGAGAGATCACAGAGAGATACAGAGAGAGAGATACAGAGAGATACAGAGAGAGAGAGAGAGAGAGAGAGAGATACAGAGAGATACAGAGAGAGAGATACAGAGAGATACAGAGAGAGAGATCGAGAGAGATAGATATCCAGAGAGAGAGAGAGAGAGAGATACAGAGAGAGATACAGAGAGAGAGATACAGAGAGATACATATAGCGAGAGATACATAGAGAGATACAGATAGAGAGAGAGAGATACAGAGAGAGAGATACAGAGAGAGATACAGAGAGAGATACAGAGAGATAGAGAGATACAGAGAGAGATACAGAGAGAGATACAGCGAGAGAGAGAGAGAGAGAGATAGAGAGAGAGAGAGATACAGAGAGAGATA
>JACATO010000381.1:0-92218 GCA_018389105.1 Nautilus pompilius | reverse complement strand
TAGTGTAGTACTGACGAGACATCCCGTCGTTACACTCGCCTCAAACAATACTTGAGGCGTGGGGCGCCACCACGGTCGAGGAACCTGCCCCAAACTCGACAGGCCCCTGATCTACCGCCGGCCGTATTCGAGAGGAGAGAGAGAGAGAGAGGAGAGGAGAGAGAGAGATGGAGAGCGCGCCTGAATTCGACGATGTTGCTGCATAATGCATTATCCTAATGAAGAATTCTAAACATACGAATATAGTGTCTTATATTCCACCCCTGACCTGAGCTATTCAGATTAGATCGCAGTAAACTGAAGCGTGATAAGATAATCAGTTTATTAGGCTCGCATAAATTAATAGACGTGATGTAATCTGTGAACGTTCGGAATAAAGTAATTAATTAGTATCTTAACTTATCGGTCAGCCTGCGTGATCTGACAGACTTCCAAGATGGTAATGAAACTAAGTTTTTAAAAGGAGTCGCAAGTCTAACTATTATTATTTATTTAGGAAAATTTAAATTTTTTAAAAAACATTTATGCAGGTGTACAAACTAAAAAAAATGCCGATAGATGACAGAAACGTGGTAAGAAACCAAAGTTTTTGATAGATACAAACGAATCGAGGGATTTGATAGTTACTGTTAATCGGTGCTTGCATAGTTTTGAATCTAACTGAGTCGAATGCTGCTTCACCGACTTAGAAACTGGTTTTTCGTCGTCATGTTGCATGATAGAGCTTGAGCCTACAAAATGTTAATTATAGCGTTTCCACGATCTGTTTCTTTCTTTATTTCGCACTACTGAATTAAGGAATGGATAGGGCCGTGGATTTAAAGCTCCTCAGTTCGGTGAGCCCTGCCGTCTTTTGCATTAGCCGGTTGGTTATTACCAGCATTTGGAATCTTTCGCCACTATCCACCGGAAAAACTCTAATAATAATAATAATAATACTAATAATAATTAATAATAATAATAATAATAAATATATAATAATAATGCATTGTTTTGTACACACGATTAAATATAAGTAGTTGGTTTATCTAGGTCTTCTTGCTTAGTTTGTATTCTTCATAGTTAACTCTTTCAACACACCGATGATAATCTACAGGTATTTTCGGACAGATTCTTTAAATATTCACTTTTATTGCCTTCGGCATTCTCATCCCGGGTTAACAAATGTGGAAAGTGTCCGGAAATTTAGTTTGAGTTGTCGCCTCGTGACGAGGAACTCTTTTCAGATGAGTATAAAAAGACTCCGTTAACTAATCCAGCCTCGTCGCCATCTCGCAGTATTCAATTTGTTACTGACGGAGATTTGACGAAAAATCTTCCGCTGGGGTGTAAGAGGGTTTTGTAATTTCAGTCTAGCATATTATTCATTCTGAAAAAGTAAACAATGAGAGAAACAAGAAAGCAAAAAGTAACGACTACAATTTGCCAGTGATCCCTGGCTTTATCTTCAAAGTGGCGGAGTTGGGGGTAATAGGGGAGACCACCGGGGCTAGTTGTTACAAAATCAGAAATCCCCAGTTAAACGTATAGATGAGGCTATAATCAACGTCATACACTATGACCTCCGATCGAAAGTGCAAAGCAGATGACGTCAATTACAGCCTCATGTAAGGTCAACACCTATGACGTCGACTACAGCCTCATGTAAGGTCAACACCTATGACGTCGATTACAGCCTCATGTAAGGTCAACACCTATGACGTCGACTACAGCCTCATGTAAGGTCAACACCTATGACGTCGATTACAGCCTCATGTAAGGTCAACACAGATGACGTCGACTACAGCCTTATGTAAGGTCAACAGAGATGACGTCAATTACAGCCTCATCTATACGTTTAATTATAAATTTCTGATGTTGTAATAATTTACTGCTGTAACAACTAGCCCCAGTCTCCGCGACTGTTATCTTCAGAAACATACATTCCAACATCAGACGGAAAAAGGTACATTAAATATTTTGGAGCCCCTATTTGAATGAAACAGGATATTTTCATTATTTTTTAAAAAAATTATTATTGTGCTCTACAAACAAATTTTTGCTAGCAAATAATGATTATTGTATTATCTTGTTAGCTTTAAACAAAGTATATGTATAAGATTGTTTAGAAATGAAAACAATTTGGCTAACCATTTTACAAGCATTTTTTTGCAAACGGTGAGATCAGTTTCCAGTATTTCTTTAATGTGATGGAAAACTTTCTGCGTATATAGGCAGCGCGGTAGTCCGATCGTTAATCTGATGGATCACTAAGGTAACGAACGGCCCGAACTTGAATCTCGGTCGGGACCGACTCGGTTTGACATATCCCAATGGCGTGGCACCGCTGCATGGGACCCTCTCCGGACATTCCTCTCTCTCTCTCTCTCTCTCTTCAATGAAGGTTTCCAGTCAGGAATTCCCGCTTTGCCGCCTACTGCCTCTCGGTATAGCAACAGGTCTCTTGCCTGGTTGGCGTGGGAAGAGCTGAGCGCCAGACAAACCACGTGACCGCGTTAAAAAATGGCGTTAGACGTTGAGAAGATGTTACACAAGCTTCTAAAATAAGAGTTTGGTGCATCAAATCCTTTGATTTATTTGCGTATTTTAAACATACCTCGTGGTGGGGTAGGGGGTTGTGACTATAGAGTGGCTAAAGTATTAGCACATTTTAAAATAAAAGCAAAAACAGAATGAACCTCCAGTGATATTTGAACCAGCTTAAAATGAAAGTAGATTATCATTTTTGTTTCGGCTGGTAGTAATTCTAGTTTGTTTTTTTGTTGTTTTTTTTTTTTTTTTTAATGGTTTGTCCTATTACCATAAAGCGAATGAAATGTGTGTACAGATTTTTGTTAGTGGTAAGGCGGGTCGCTCTTAACGGGTGATATAGTTAATCTTCCTAAACCGCTAGCCCTAAGGCGTACACGACAGCCGTTATATTACGCCGTGTTTTCATACTGTGTCTGCTGTGGAGAGACGGTGGTCCCTTCCGTAAAGTCCGTCCAAGACAATATTTGCGAAAACAGGGGAAACCATCGAAGGACTTCTTGAAACTCAGATGGGGAAAAGTCGCCTATCCAAATATTTGAAACTGAGGGCCGTGATCCAGATACTCCTCGCAGACCTTATTAAAGGCAGTCGACGACTGCTGATGTAAAACCTCGGTAGTACGCCCTGGTCCCGGCGTTGTTCTTAAAGTGAAGGAGATAGCGTCTTTTCGTTCCGACCTGTCTCTTTTATAAGGCGGGCGGCGCGAACAGTTCGGAAAAACAGGGCTGCTTTTAGCTGCATTAAGCAAACGAATCTCAGGTCGGAGTTGCGACAAGGCAGGAGATTTACCAAAAATGGTTATTAACTTGATTCAGATTGTGAAGGGCGTCAAGATGGCTGTGTGGCTTAGAAGTTCGCACGTGAAGTGGGTGGGAGCGCCTAGCCAATCTGAAGGCCTGTGAGAGGGCGGTGGACTGCTAGCCCCGCTATTCCGAGAGTTCTGTGAATGACGGGCCTTAGCTGAAGAGCCTACCAGAAGCACCTTAAGTGTCTTTGAAGGACGGCCATCTGTTCCATTCATTTACATCTTCGCTAAACTTTGTTAATCAAGAACTTTGCCAGACCCTTAGCTAACTAGTATCGAGGATCTCTCGGTATTACTAATTGCGGATGGTCACAAAATTCTTGATGCACACACGTGTAAGCCACTAGTTGTTTTGAAGGCTTCTGTCAGTATTTTTTTTTTTAAAGTCCAGACTCCAGGTAACTCTCGTGTTTTTAGCCGATCGAGGTATTCTAAACATCTACAAAACCTTCTTAGATAAGGTCTCCACTCCCGCTAAGAACATTCAACGATTGGGTAATTAATTCATAAATAAAAGGAAGACGTGGCTCTGGCTCACTGTTATTGCAAAGATATATATATATATATATATATTTAAATTCTACTCGATGTCAGTCAAACGAAACTGTCTGGTATTCTAGGGATAAACCAAATCTATCTGACAGCACATTTTTAACGTATCCATCATTTGCGGGTCTTCGATATAAAGTGGATAAAGTTCGCGCTGTTAGTTAACAGGTTCTGTTGTAGAATTTACGTATTTAGACAGGTAAACTGGCAGTCGGTTTGTTGTGCATTAAACAAACGTGGGTTTAATTCTTGTATTTACTTACTGTGTGTTGAAGGGGTATAAACGGTTTGGTTGCAGAAGGTATTTCTTTCTTTATGTGATAGAAAATAGAAAACAAGCCAATTACTAAGTTGTTTGACAGGTCCAAGGTTCGTGCGCAGATGTATAGATTTTAGAAGAGTTTAAACTGAGCTGAAAACTAATTGAACACACGAAAAGTTTAGATTTAAAAAAAAAAAAATAATATTTAAACGAGTTTAATGGAACTTAGCGCACTCTATTTACCTGCAAGTAGCTTTTTTTGATTTAAGCCCCGCACTGATTTTTGAGATTCACCTAAAGCAAGATGGGATTTAAAGGGATACACCTAAATAAAAAGTAAAACCCTTTAATTCTATATAACACTCTTAAAATACGTAAATCAGGCTCGTTTAAGTAACGTCTATAGGCAAATATTGCAAGGGGAGGAAAAAAAGTTGTTCTTACCTGATAGTGTATCCTAATTTTTTCCTACCTGAGCTCGATTACTCCGACAGGTGTTTAAGCGGATCTACCTCTCCCTGTTCTGAAATTTGTTCTTTTTACCTCGGTGTGGTTATCTGGACTCGATAACGGAAACAGGGGGGCGTCGTATACAGTCTTCGATATATTTTTGTGTGTGTGTGTGTGTGTGTGTGTGTTGTGTGTTTTTATAAGCTGCGGTGACCAGTAGAATGGAAGAGGTGGGAGGAGAGAGAGGGAGGAGAAGAGTAGGAGAGAGAGGAGAGAGAGGGGGGGGAGGGAAGGGGAGGGGTTAAACTGTCTGTGATGCTGATCTTCCCTTGACGAAAGAGTAGGCCTACTCAGGCTGGCTGGGCGAGAGAAATCCGCCGGGCCCAACAAACTGACAATAAAGACAAAGAAAACGAAACAGAGATAGATAGAATAATTTACATACATTCACCACGCTGCGATATGGCAGTTGCCCTCCTCGATGTAGCAAGAAATGGATACAGTATTTTTTTCCTTCTCTCCCCCCCTCCTTATGCACATGTCGTATTTGTGTAAGCCCACCACCTAATCTTCCAAAGTCTCACTTCCGCAAATAGTTCTGATTTGTTCGCTCTGTGACAAGGTACATATTTGAACAGTAGCCAGCGAGACGACGGCGGCCGCTTCCAAACAACTTACCTGTTTAATGAAGTTTTTATAGGCGAACACGCATCCCATCATCTTAAGCTTTATTTCACCGTGAAGACATCATTGTTTTGTAATAACCAGGTATGCTTTAAGAAGATGGCGCTGAATTTTTTTTAAAGGGGCAATTTAACTAGATCCTGGATAAAGGTGAAAGATATATATATGTGTGTTAAATTAGTTTAAGTTAATACGTGAAACAAATAAGCGAAAATCCACGAATTAAAAGCTATCAGCCAATATTTGCCGTCTCATTAAATTATTATTTTTGAATTTGTGAGCTCGATTAGCAGAATTCGATGTCGTAAATTCCTACAAAGAACAAACCGCTATCTTTTTTTTTAAAGTCTACATTACGTAACACGATTCATCCCGTGTTAGGAGTTATCCTTAATATAAATAAACTGGGTCTGTTACAGCGTACGTCGAAGCCAGCTAAGATTCTTCCTTTGATGACATCAAGAAGAAGGAAAAAAATGCAATATTATTTTTTTGTTGTTGGTTTCCTTCTATAAACCAAGTACTTACTGTCCGCTGTATTTCTGCCATTTGCATGGGATGATAACTCATTACGTTTTTTTAGTGGACAACCAAGTAAGTCGGGTGATTGTTGATGAAGCAGCAACTATAAACTGACCAAATGCGAAAAACAATGACAATACTAACAAAAAACAATAACAACAACAACAAAAAGTTAATTTGAGCGTAAACAATAAAAACTAAGTTCCTGAGGAAAGTTCGTGGCCATCTTCTAACCGAAGGTTTCTCCTCCATGAGATCAATTAGTTTAAAAATTTGGGTGCCTGGATATGAAATAAAGTGCTCTCTCCTCTCTCTCTGCTATCTTCATCTCTCTCTGATCTCTGAATCGACTCTCTCTCTCTAGCGTCTCTAGATCTCGCATCTCCTCTCTCTTCTCTCTCCTCTCTCTTCCATCTATCGCCATCCATCTGCTCTCTATTCTCTCTCTCTCTCTCTCTCTCTCTCTCTCTCTCCAATCTCTCTCCATCCATCTCTCTCTCTCTCTCTCTCTCTCTCTCTCTCTCTCTCTCTCTCTCTCTCTCTCTCTCCTCTCGAGGGACAGGTGCCCGCGGGTATTTCCAGGATTCGAAGAAAGCGTTTTGCTGAACAGACATTGAATATTTCTATAGAATTCGAAGTGTCGCGTGAGCTTGGATTGTTCTGCGCGTCGAATAGAGTTAATTTACCGACCTTTTTGCTTTTTAAATTCATCTCTAAGATTTCATTAAGGAAGCATCTAAAAAACAAACAAACAAAGATGCATGTCGGCACGTAAGATTATTAGAAAGTCAGCAAACAAAAGGCGATTTAGCAATATACAGGTTAACTTAGAAAGTTTGTACTCGTTTCATTTATTCCTCGTATTAACAAATGCCATTGTATTTTCTTCGTTTTATCGGCTTCAACCAAGAGGGAGAGAGAAAACGTCTTTACCAAATAAATAAATAAATAAATAAATATGTCGATTAACAGCGAGATAATAAACTAGGGTTAAGGTTAGAAAACCATACGATGCATAGAATTACACAGGCTTTTCCTGAATTGCCAAACACCCACCACCATCATTTGTGGAACTTCCTGCTGGCCACCTCAGCGAGGCAGCGATACTTATCATCACTTTCTGCGATTCGAGACAATGGAGGAGGGGGGAAATACGCGAAGACTAGAGAGAGAGGATCCATCTTGTCTCGACGGTCAGGTGACGGTCGCTGGCCGCATTCGATGAGAGTGAGACTCTGCTGACGTCACACCCGGGGGACGATCTCCCCGGGTTGTCTCTCGGTGCTGAGCTGTCCTGACGATTCTTTCTCACTCCTCACTTAATTAGAGGCATCTGAGAAAACTGCCATCTGGCGGGACTTTGACTTTTTGGACAGTGATAGGCTCTTTAAAAAAATACTTGCGTTATTAAACGAGTTTCCAGACCTCACGTGACATTCTGTCAACAGTTTATGCTTTCATATTTGATCGTTTTAAGTGTTTTCTTTTAGGCTTTAACTTTACTATACGTTCTTTGCATGTTCCGATGTATGGGCGAACGACCGACCGCATTCACCTTCCCGTACTGGCTGTGTCCTGTCATCAGCAACTTCCTCCGTCTCCTCGCCGCCAACCTATCTGGCCCTGTAATACTTCCCTGCCCCCTTTCCTTTTGTTCTCGCCGGGCAATGTGAAAACCAGCAGACAGACAAATGCGAATTTCTAGAGCCGTTTGCTCTCAACGGGTTTTGATTAATGACATCGGTTGAAACGTGCGCTTTAACTCCGGCCCGGCTTTGCACTCGAAGTTCCCCGACTTCCTTCAGCCACACACCGGGGTAAGTGGGACCCTGGCGAAGCCCCCCGCGCTTTGTGCGGAGTTCTCCGGGTGGAAGCTTGAAAGCCGATATTTGGCGGGAGTCTTTCTCTTTTCTTTTTCTTATTATTCTTCTTCTTCTGATAGCCGGGGAAGTTGATGGGAAAGTACGCCACAGAAGATGCTATCTCTTTCCGGACGTGGTTGTTTGGCTCTTTAGCGACGGGCGGGTGGGAAATTCGATTGACAACGGTCAGCTAACGAGTGAGGGGCTGAAGATTCCTCTGATGAATGGTGTTTTCTTCACGCCATATCGCTTTTAATTTCTATTACAAGCTTTACAATTATTATCACTGCTGAATGTTTGAAAACTTATGAAAATTTCCGTAACGACTCGGGTAATTCCGCGCTCGCCTCACGGAACTTCTATTATAGTGTAATTTGCACGGGCCGAAGAGCTTACGACGGACTCGGTTCCAAAACCGTCATTTTCGCCGAATGTCCCCAACCGGTGGGAATTTCGTGAATTTCCGTAACGTTTCGTAAGTTTCCGTAACGACTCGGGTAATTCCGCCCTCGCCTCACGGAACTTCTATTATAGTGTAATTTGCATGGGCCGAAGAGCTTACGACGGACTCGGTTCCAAAACCGTCATTTTCGCCGAATGTCCCCAACCGGTGGGAATTTCGTGAATTTCCGTAACGTTTCGTAAGTTTCCGTAACGATCGGGTAATTCCGCGCTCGCCTCACGGAACTTCTATTATAGTGTAATTTGCATGGGCCGAAGAGCTTACGACGGACTCGGTTCCAAAACCGTCATTTTTCGCCGAATGTCCCCAACCGGTGGGAATTTCGTGAATTTCCGTAACGTTTCGTAAGTTTCCGTAACAACTCGAGCGTTGTGTGGTGGTACATTCTGCGAAGTCACACATCCGGCGAAGAAACGATGGAAAGGGGCGGGGAGGGAAGGAGAACTTGAGAATTATCCGTTTTAATTAAAAATATATATACACATTGAAAGGGATATAAAGCAAAAAAAAAAAAAAAAAAATTTTAAATCGTCTGAAGGCGACAGAATGTGGTAGCTTCCCTCTTACTCTATTTACACCCTAGTGGTATTAAGAATGGCCGTAGCGTATCCCGCAATGACGGAACACAAATGTTGACACTGGCAGTCGTTAGAATGAGAACCAATTTGGTTCCGTATGTTCGGTCACATTCCCTCGTAAACCAACATTTGCACACGAGAAGTCAAACTGGAGCGGGTATGATGGCGTTTACCTTGTTCCGTAGCGACGCACACATCGGCGAAGAACTTACACATAACGGCAACCATTCAGGTAAACAGAATATCATCATTACGAAAACATTCTACTTTTAAAAAAGCCCGAATCCATTGTGAACCTAAAACTTCTACCTGGCAGTCGAAAAGTTACGCATCTTAATGGGAATATTAATGACAGAGATAATGGTGCGTAAGCGGACTCGCGAATTCACGTTTCCGGCAGAACTGATGACGTCACCGATCACATGTCTGACCTACCTGTCTGACCGTTTGGAATTCCGACGAGTTGTCACGACCTCATTTATTTATTCATCCGTTTATTGTCTTCATCTTAGCGGCTGCTGATATCCTTGGTCACATGTACATGTGGAATAAACAAGACTCTAAGAGTAAGATTATTTTTTTTTTTAAATGTAAACGATACATACTCTTCCCTTTGATACACACAAAAATCCCTATCTATAAAGCAGACGTTTTCGGAGGTGCCTTTATTCTTATGCCCATGCTTTAAAATACAGTTAACCCTTGCCCTGTGGACTTGACAGAAACTCCAGACTACATCTGCAGGGTCTAAGATGACAGATCGCGAAACCGATACCCTGCTGATGTTTTTCCCAATAAAAGTTTGGCCGCAATTTAAAGTTAATAAATTATTACTACATATTAATCCCCTTTTCTTTTCTTTTCTTTTTCCCGCTAGTGATATACTGTTTTAAAATGACGCGTCTACTGTAGGTGAATATTTTCTGGGCCCGGACACCTTTTGTTCTCTCTGTCCAAACAGTATTTATAACGACGCCCTGGCGCTTCAGTATCAGATGAGTAGCGCTTGCCACTCGTGTTGCCACTAATCTTTTGTCGATAACTTGACCAGGAATCTGAGCAAAACCCACAGCGTCAAAGCCTCGAGCTGGCATCACTTCTTCGCCCCCCCCCCCTCCTGAGATTCCTCTGCAGGAAAGAAGCTGCATTCTCCTGACGGCGCAGAGAACGGACAATTCATATCCGCCATTAACGATTTGGACACCTTACCTTTCTACTCTAACTTCCCACCGACGCGTGATACAGCTGTCCTGAGATATCAAAAGGGTCCAGTTCACGTTGGTCTCGACCAGCGGGGTTCTGGCTCGTGTAGGTTTCATCTCATTCTTTTCCTTACAGTACCTGCTCGTTGGCGTGGGCTTCTTCTGGTTGCTCCGATTTCCTTGTATCATTGTCTTGGTAACCTTAATTAGGATAGTGCGGCCCTTGCTCGGTTATATGCAAATGCAATAAAGAAAGAAAAAGACACGACTTCGTGATAAATACCTATGCGGTGTAACCTGGAAGGTGATAACAAGTGAAGTCAGGTAATAGGTAGAACACGTGGAATCTATTAGTGCAGTGACGGCGACAGACATCTTAGTTCTTTGATTCGTTCGAGCCTCGTCTAAAGTAATATAATGTGGATTACGAGATTACGGGTGCTGAGTCGCTGGACAGGGCGAAAAGGGGAGCGCGGTGGTTTTACTAGAATAATTTGTGGAAAGGCTTATCGTAGTTATTATGAGTGATCAATAAATATCAATCTCCTCTGTCTTGCAAATATAAAATTTCGCAAAAAAATCCGCCTGAGACATTTAATCTTTAAGAATTTAAGGAATAAGCGGGTGCGCATGGAGTCTTAGTGTCAGTTTCACATTAAGCTCTGGATATCTTGGGCTTTTTTTTTTTTTTTACCATATTCTTGCAGATCAAAGATTACGCGGAGATGCAGTGAAGACTTCTGGTTTGTATGAGAGTCATCGTGGCAGACTCGGGTCGACGCTTTTCGGTTGTCGCTTTTCCAGTCTTCAGTGCAAAAACAGATCGATCGGAGTTGACCAAAGGAGTGATGCGAGGAGGAACCCCGGCCTAAGCTTGGACAGTTCATATCTGAGGAGAATGGATGAGGGAGAAGTAATAAATAAATAAATATTACCGTCTTGATTTTTTTTTTTTCGATTTTTCATTCTGTTTTAGTTTATCACAGGTCTGCGTAGCCGTGACCTGTCGCGGTTTGCATGAGAAAATAAAGTAGATAACGACAATCGCAAAGCGAATTACATCATTAATCATTCGTATTTGCTAAAGACCGGAATGCAATTCCAAAAAAATAGACCCCATTTATATCTGTCGAAAATCCAGATTCATTACCACTGGCATTTTGTGAAGACGTGTTTCCTTCGGCGCCATACAAAAAGTTGAATAAATAAATAAATAAATAAATAAATAAATAATATATTTTGGAAGGTTCAACGGTGGACAAGGGTTTGTTTCACCTTCGTGTCGTTTGAGCGGATATGGAGCCAGTTCTCCTACACAAATTATTCCAACTCAATAACAAACAAACACGGAACCCGCTAAAGCTACGTTCCTACTTGTCGACAGTTAGACTAATAAAAGCTAAAACTAGATCCAGATTTGTCTTAAGTCAGACTAATAAGAGCTAAAACTAAATCCAGATTTGTCTTAAGTCAGACTAATAAGAGCTAAAACTAAATCCAGATTTGTCTAGTCAGACTAAAAAGAGCTAAACTAGATCCAGATTTGTCTAGTCAGACTAATAAGAGCTAAAACTAAATCCAGATTTGTCTAGTCAGACTAATAAGAGCTAAAACTCGATCCAGATTTGTCTAGTCAGACTAATAAGAGCTAAAACTAAATCCAGATTTGTCTAGTCAGACTAATAAGAGCTAAACTAGATCCAGATTTGTCTAGTCAGACTATAAGAGCTAAAACTAAATCCAGATTAGATTTGTCTAGTCAGACTAATAAGAGCTAAAACTCGATCCAGATTTGTCTAGTCAGACTAATAAGAGATAAAACTAAATCCAGATTTGTCTAGTCAGACTAATAAGAGCTAAACTAGATCCAGATTTGTCTAGTCAGACTAATAAGAGCTAAAACTAAATCCAGATTTGTCTAGTCAGACTAATAAGAGCTAAACTAGATCCAGATTTGTCTAAAGTCAGACTAATAAGAGCTAAACTAGATCCAGATTTGTCTAGTCAGACTAATAAGAGCTAAACTAGATCCAGATTTGTCTAGTCAGACTAATAAGAGCTAAAACTAGATCCAGATTTGTCTAGTCAGACTAATAAGAGCTAAACTAGATCCAGATTTGTCTAAAGTCAGACTAATAAGAGCTAAAACTAGATCCAGATTTGTCTAGTCAGACTAATAAGAGCTAAACTAGATCCAGATTTGTCTAAAGTCAGACTAATAAGAGCTAAAACTAGATCCAGATTTGTCTAAAGTCAGACTAATAAGAGCTAAACTAGATCCAGATTTGTCTAGTCAGACTAATAAGAGCTAAAACTAAATCCAGATTTGTCTAGTCAGACTAATAAGAGCTAAAACTCGATCCAGATTTGTCTAGTCAGACTAATAAGAGCTAAAACTAGATCCAGATTTGTCTAAAGTCAGACTAATAAGAGCTAAACTAGATCCAGATTTGTCTAAAGTCAGACTAATAAGAGCTATAACTAGATCCAGATTTGTCTAGTCAGACTAATAAGAGCTAAACTAGATCCAGATTTGTCTAAAGTCAGACTAATAAGAGCTAAAACTAGATCCAGATTTGTCTAAAGTCAGACTAATAAGAGCTAAACTAGATCCAGATTTGTCTAGTCAGACTAATAAGAGCTAAACTAAATCCAGATTTGTCTAGTCAGACTAATAAGAGCTAAAACTCGATCCAGATTTGTCTAGTCAGACTAATAAGAGCTAAAACTCGATCCAGATTTGTCTAGTCAGACTAATAAGAGCTAAAACTCGATCCAGATTTGTCTAGTCAGACTAATAAGAGCTAAAACTCGATCCAGATTTGTCTAGTCAGACTAATAAGAGCTAAAACTAGATCCAGATTTGTCTAGTCAGACTAATAAGAGCTAAAACTAGATCCAGATTTGCTTAACGTTAGATTTATTTCTACCTGTTCGTCTCCATACTTTGTTTCTTGTTGTCGATTTTTCTTTCTTTCTAACTGATTATACTATCAAAAGTTATTATTATTTATTCTTAATGCTCATTTCTTGTTGTTCATTATCTTGTCTCTCCCAAGAAAACTAACAACATTTTTATCTCTCTCGAAGCACCTCCATCGCCAGACTGATTTTTAACAACTCAAAGTTATCAACTCGGCGATCCATTTTCCCTTCTTATCTCTTTTTCTCTGTATTCCTGAGAATTAAAGACAAAAGACAAGCGAAAACCTAGCACAGTCTATATCATCATTTATTATTTTTAAAAGTAAAATTTTGGTTCATAATATGCGGATCGGAAGGTGATTTTTTTAAAAACTGATATTTGCCAATGTTTCAGGTAATTCGCATTCGTTAAAAACAGAAATGACGGCATGTCTTACAGAGTTATCTTTCCTTAACTTGTTTGATCTTATTGCAAGTCTAGTCTCCGGTACAACACCGCTTGGAAGCCGGAACTCCTAGTCGTTACTTTAACTGAACTGTAAACACTTTTACCTGTAATTTCCTCCCTCCTTCAATTTTTATTCTATTTCTCCTTTCTTTCATTTGCTTATTATTTTTTTCAGTGCATCTTTTGAGAAAAAAACCCACGCGTTGTGCAATTAATCCTCTGTTGGTAATTATTTTAGTTAATGCAAATACGGTCACGTGTGTGTGTGTGTGTGTTCCTATCGCCCTTCACACTTGCTTGCCTGTTTACATTAACCTGTGCTCTTCCTCTGCTAACCTTGGAATTCCCTTGAGAGCCCGAGACGCACGAACTTCAGACGAAGTCTGTCCTCTTGCAAGTCCGACAGGAGGCGCCCCGCCGACACAGCCCGGATTAGGTTTGTTGAACGTCGTTGCCAAAGGATTTAGACGCAGGCATCCGTTGCGATCACCTCGGTTGACGTACAGTGCCTCGAAAAAGTAGTAGGTGACCTAAAAGCAAACAAGTAAATGAATACAAAATAAAAACAGCAACAAACATTCGCATTTGTTTTTCTTTTTTTCTGCGGTCTAAAATAAAAATGTGACCAAACCTTATGCAGACAGACCGAAAACCTACTTACATCGATGGATTTGCTCCCTGTACCGTTACAAACCGCGTAACGAGGTGTAGTTTGGATATTGTAGGGGTTCAGACGGCCAGCCCATCTCATGTTGCACAGTTCTCCCCTCCCTTCTCCAGAGAAAAAAGGTAGGCAGGTCTACTTATCCACACAGTTTTCAAACTGAACTTATTAGCTTTTTGTTTATCAACCACCGCTGTTAGCTATTAATTTCGTTTACACTTCTGTCACTAATAAAAAATTTTTTCTTCTAATATGAGGTATTGCAGAAGCTTAAGTCAATTTATAAGTATATTCTTTTATTATTAGAGAAAGAGAGAAGATGAGAGAGAGAGAGAGAGAGAGAGGAGAGAGAGAGAGAGAGAGAGAGAGATGCGAGGAGAGAGAGAGCGAGAGAGGAGAGAGAGAGGAGAGAGAGAGAGAGAGAGACGAGAGAGGAGAGGAGAGAGAGAGAGAGAGAGAGAGAGAGAGAGAGAGAGAGGAGGAGGAGAGAGAGAGAGAGAGAGAGATGAGAGGAGAGAGAGAGAGATGAGAGATGGAGAGAGAGAGAGGAGATGAGAGGAGAGAGAGATGAGATGAGAGAGAGAGAGAGAGAGCGAGAGAGAGAGATGAGAGAGAGATGGAGTGAGAGGAATTGAGTGAGATGGGTGGAGGAAATAAGAGAGAGAGAGAGAGAACTGACTCGAAACACTGATTTAAACTTTTTTGAACCGTTTCTTTGCCTTTAAAAGCAAATTTTGTCACGTGGTCTGTCTATATCTTTTCTTCTCCTCGGAATACTGCACAGATCACGTGACACATCAAAACTTTGAAAATAGTCGGTTTTAAACTCAATGTTGTTTTTGTCCGCTTCCCCTTAAAATCAAAGGGCTGAGGTAAGATATCAGTGTTGCGTAACCACAAGGGACCCTCCCCCGCTGCCTTAAGGATAATTCTGAACCATAGTGTGTAACTGAATTTTTTAACTATCTGTTAGACGCGAGGGTTAATTCACAATGTAGAAAGCGGAAATGCTTTGTATTTTTTTTAACCTGTCGATTTGATATCGCGATACATAAATTCTACTTTTTATCCTGGGAAAGATGATGTTTGTTTTCCCAGATTTTGCATTTGCTATGCAAGTTCTTTCTAGGAAATTCGGGCAAAGTGTATCATCCCTTAACTGGCGCGTGTAGATTTGGTTTAAGCAATCTTCTCTTGGATTTACGTCACCTCTTAAAGATGAGCCATCGATAGCAATAGCGTTAAATTTTCTTTAAAAATTATTGCAGAAACGTGTGATATGTATTTATTTTGAGGTGTGACCGATAATCGTAGCGGTTCCATTCGCTTTTAAAACTAAATATTAAAGCTTCGGTTAAAATAAATAATATATATTTGTATTTCTTAAATTTTAGGAAAGAGTTCTCAGCACGATAGAGACGTTTGCGCAAAAATTATCTATTCTTTTTGTTTCCTTTATCGTTATCACGGACCTTTCGGGTTTAAGCTGGTATTAAAGGGCGATATTTAACACATGTAAGGGAAGCGGAGGACGGAACAGAATCGCCAAACTAGGAACATTTTATTTGCTCCTAATTTATCGTTTCCGGTTTGTTTTTTTTTTATAACCGCCCATTTAGAACCAGTCATAAAATTTTAAAAATTTGTTTAATTATAAAAAGACCGGGCAAATAAATAAATGGCAACACACCGAACGATTCTTGCAGCTCGTATACGCGGAACAGCTTGTGGTTAGCATTTTGTTGGAACCAGATGAGACCACGATATTGAGAGCGAATAGAAAAGGGGGAGGACTTTAATTAAAACAAATAAGAACTGGGAACGCGATGAAAAAAAAAAATATCACGTGACCAAAATTTATTTAAAATACGACGACAACCACCTTTAACCGCGAGTTCACTCGGTTGAGTTCCTGTTAAAGATCTGCTGTTGTTGAGTCACTGCTTTGTAAGTGCCGTTATCCGCAGTATCGTCGGTTATCGCTGGTGGGAACGAGACAGCTCACCAGCTTAGAGAATTTTCTTCTTTTCTTTTGCGTTTGCAAATACAACTTTAAAAGGACCTGCGACTGCCACAACAGAATGTCAGTAATGGTAACGAGTTAGTTTAAAGAGGGCGACCTGTCCGTTTAAAGGACACCACCACGCCATCGCCTCTTATTATGTCGGTCTCGGTAAACAGCAGTGATGACGTCACACCTTCCAAAGGTCGTTAATGGCATCTCTCGCGATGACGGTAGAAAGGTGATAGCGTCGGGGTCTTTCGTCTAACAGTTGGCGGCGCAGTTTGTGCATAAAGAAAGGTGGTGCTAAGCCGCACATTTTATTCTATTACGAAAACTGAAATTGAGAGAGAGAGCACTTGCGATAAGCAATAAATCCAAAAAAAAAAAGAAGAAGAAAAAGGAACGTTATTATCTCCCTTGGCAAGATGGTGGTCGGGATGAAGAGAGAAAACCTGACCATCAGCTAGAAACGAAAGAGAAAAGCAAGAAAAAACAACAAAAAAAAAAACAGTTCGGTGAACCAAAACGATTTGCTGCAACCTCGTGTTTCCGAGAGTCTTTTAGTTGGTGTTGTTTTCGGTTTCGCTATTACACGGAGGTAGGATCCCACCCGGGTTCAGGGAGGTTCGGCCGGACGCGTGCGTACGTACGTACGTCGAGTGCGAGTAGCGATACAATCGGAAACCGGAACCCAGCCCTTTCCTCAGCGCGGCCCGCCGTCGGGGAAGTTCCGGTTCTTTGTGCGGTCCTTTTCTTCCCGCAACACCGCCGCAATCAATCTTTCCGTCACATAGCCCGGTACACGAGCAATAAATAGATTACAAGCAAATGCAAATAAAATGATAGGCATCTGACAAGACTGATGTGAATAGCATGGGAACGACGCCGTATGCCGGGTGAAAGCCGAGGGAGTGTGACCTGAAGAGTGATTGCCTTGCCCGGTCAGTCCAGTGCAGGTATTTGTTCTTTTAACAAATATCGTATGTACCAGAAATGATAGATACTTTTTACTTAACGTACACACTTCATGAAACTCGTGTTTTCAAGGATTACTCCGTTAACAAACACTAAATATACCGAACAGCTTTGAAACGACCTCTTTAGATTATTAATTTAAACGGTAATCTAGTAATTTTAAACTCCCGATTCATTTTGGTAGCTCTCCTCTTCAGAAGACCGGGAACTAGTTTTCTTGCGTCATTGTTGTGCGTGGCGGTGCATGGGCTCTCGGATAAGCGTTGGCGCATGATTTTCGGGTGAACGTACGTCACAGTTGTGCAATGGTGACGTGATTTCTGTTTTTTTCTACTCTCGCTTTCGAAACCCAAGATGACGGTCTGTATAGAATTATCGAATCGCTTCTTGTGTTATAATTCATGGTTGGTAGGCAATTTTAACTCTGGCACCGAACCATGAAGCAGCGAGATAGAATATGGAAGTAAGTAGCCTTCAGCAAAGAAGTTTACTAATTGAATTTGTCAGTAAAAATGGAAACAAAAAGAAATTATAACTTGATATAGCATCCCCCCCCCCTGTTGTGTGTTTATTTATGTGTTTATTTATCAAAAGTTTTATAGTTATGTTTTGTTGTGTTTTTTTTGCGCAGGTGTGACATACATGTATGTATATTTAGGAATTTATTTTAAATCTATTTTTTACTGACTTCCATCGAGGGATTATTTGTTGCGACGTCACATATAGGAAAATGACGTATCTTATAACACGAGATGGAGATAACGGTTTGGAAAGTGCCGTCAGGGACAAATAATATGGATAAATATGAATATATATTTGATAACACCATAAAATGATAAAAAAAACTCCAGCTGATCACGCCTCGCCTCAAAGTTGGAAAGTTTCCGTGCGTCGGGAAGAATGTCGGGTAAATTGTGTTCACTCAGTTTTATCTGGGGAGGTGTAGCGTACATCCAATGTACTGCTGACGACCAGTAACTAAAGTAGTGTATAGAAAATTTTTCTTCTTCTTTTCCGACCGACCGGGAGGAGGGAGAGGAAAACGGTTGGCTGATGTGATAGAGCATTAAAAAAATCTTTCTTTTATTTTCCATTCATCGGAATAAATCTAATTAAGACAGGTGCGCTTTCTTTCTTGGCATAAATATGCATCCTTCTACTACACATTTCACGTCAGACTCTCTCTCTCTCCAAGCCTTGAATTATGCTTCTTTTTTTTTTTAAAAAAAAAGTCAATCCTTTGCTAATTGCTCGCGATTTAGATTTTTAATGATGGACTTTAATTAATGTTTACAACCATCAAACAAAATGATCCGGCCACATGCTTCTAAAACCCCACCGCCAACAGCAGCAGAAGGTAAAAACAATTTTTTTTCTTCTTCTAAATATCATTAAGGAAAACACCACAGGGGTCTTTATTTCACCTGAGAAAGTGGGGTAGGTGAGGATTTTATAGCTGGTGGGCTTCTCGACTTATTAACATGCTTCAAATACCTTGTCAGCTGAGACACCTGAGCAATTCCTTTTTGTTTATCTTTATCTCGGAGTGAGAGCAAAGATTTTTTTTTTCCCATAACAGCATTTTCGGATGCCACAAATGTCGATATTTTCCTAATTATTTGCTTAATCCATTTTCTACCTGTGAAAAATCAACTTATCTGATGCTAGGCCAGAAAAATGGAAAGACTTCTCGTGGAATTTGGATGGTCCTGGAAGTTCGGGTTCATCGCCTCCTCCGAACTGTCGTTGACCAGGTTGGTAATAATGGACCGAATACCAGGGAACACCAGGAAAACGATCAAATGAATTTAAAATCGCCCTTTTATCCAGACGATTCTTCTTTATCCGAAATAAAAAATTATGAAGATTATTTTAAAATAGTAATATGATCGCCTTAATAATGTACGATATAAATACTATATTTCATAACAGTGGAAACTGTGAAATACACAAATATGAATAAATTAATTGAATGAGGCAATAAAACCAGAATTTTCTACCAAACATTAAGTTCTGTTTTCCTTTTTTATATATATAAAAAAAGGCGTTTTACATATTTACGAATTGTCAAAAAATAGTTTAATTCTTTCAACGTGAGATGGCGCCACCGTTTCGTGCTTTTCCTTCCGGAGGAAAACCGGATGTGATGTCAGATCGTAGGATGACATCAGCGGCAGGTGTATATATCTTACCTTAGCAATCGCTAGTATTTCCTTTAGGAAAAAAAATAACAGCTGGGCGTGAAGACATAGGCTGCGAAGTTGGGAGGGATGGGAGGGAGGGATGGGCAAGATGATTAGTGTTTGAAAAGCAGCAGCTTAGCTCGTCGGGGAGAAGTTAAACACGAATGGATCGACAGAACAGGTGTGGAATCTTTGTTTAGGCGAAAATGTCGGGGCTACCGGGACGGGTTCGCTGCAGGTTCCGGGGAATCTTCCTGAGAATCTAAAGCTTAAAAAGGTCCAGAAGCAATTATAACAGAGAAATCCGCCTTATTCGCGGCCTGGAGAACCTCACCAGCGCCTCGCTTGGTTTATAATTTCTTACCTCCGCGTGTGATTCTTTAAAAAAAAAAAAAAAAACAAAAACAAAAAACGTTCCCATAATGCACCAGCCGTGAGCTCAAGTCGTCCCCTCCCCCAACCCCTCGACTCTACGGATCATCTCTGTAGAATTAAACACAGCAACGCACGTACACGATGTGGAAGTTAGAGAGAAGTAAGTAAGTAAACGGCCCGAGAGCGTATAGCAGTTATCCCACCCCTGGTTCCGACATAACAGAACTCCAAAAAGGTAGTTAACTCTTTCGTGTCTTAATACGGCGGCAGCTGGGTCGTCGAAAACACTCTCTCGAGGTTAAACAGAGTAAATGCGAGACACTGAGACATCCATTTTTAGTAATTGAACAGGTAGATAACAATAGCGGTTCTGTAAAATGAACGTCACGGGAGAAGAATTTATTTCAGTAATACACAAGTTCAAGGTCATTACGGACGTTCGAGATTAATATTTATTAGTTTTTGGTGCGAGCCTGCCTCGTCGTCCTTAAGAACCCCTGCTGGAAGGCAGGCAGACGACTGCCAATCGAAGAGAGAACACAGCAGCAATTCAGATATTTTGGCCGTTTTGCAATAAATAAATAATCATGATTTCGTCTCGGCCAAGACGTAAATACAGGGGCCCCCCTAACTGAATTAAGTAAGGGAGATAATCACGCTAAGAATTTTATGGCGACAGAGAGAAACATTCTAGAAGTCTTGTCTCCCCCCCCCATGTCTGGAAAACAATTTGGCTCTGATTAAATTTGGGTTTAGTTAACAAGCGAAACAAAGGAATCCGCAGTTTCAAAACAGATATAGAGTGCGTTTTTGTACGCCCTGCATTTTAAAAATTGTTTGTGAAGTTATTGAACTGGCCAGTAAACAGTAGATGCAAATTTCTTTCAAGCAGCAGCCGTATTATCCCTCCATCCATTCTGCAGATGCAAAATATATACGAAGATATTTTTGCATACTTAAAAAACAAAAATGTGTTCTATGAATGAAGTTGAATTGGACTGAGCCAGCGAAATCCTACCATACATCAGGTCGTTACAAGGTTTTCTGTTATGTTAATTTGGGGTTCATTTTCTGCATGCTTGTGAAGGTGTGTGTAGATAGGTTATATACTGTTATGTAGTGAGCACTTTGGCATACATCATACAAAACCTACCCTTTTAAAAATCATAAAATGGATATTTGTCTCAGTGTCCTGAGTGAAGCATCGATAGAAAAGTTTTTCGTGCCATTTTGCTTCATGAGTTCAAACCAGGCCACAAAGCGAGCGAGGCAACTCGTAACATTAAGAAAACATGTGGTGAGGACACAGCAAATGAACGCACAGTACAATGATGGTTTGCAAAGTTTCAATCAGATGTGAGCCTCAAAGATAAGGAACATAGCAGACATCCTTCCAGCTGTGATGATGACCGTCTGAAAGCCTCAGGTGAAGCCAATCCAAAAAAAAAACTGAAAAATTGCTGGAGAGCCTGACAGGTGGGTGCCTCACAAGTTGAAAAAACAATGGAGATCTGTTCTTCACCTGTCATAAGAAACAAATAACGACCCATTTCTTGACTGAATCATTACGTGGTCAAAAATGAATCCTTTACGACAATCACAAACGATCAGCACAGTGGCTCGACAGAGACAAGGTGCCTAACCACATTCCAAAACCCAGCCTCCACTCAAAGGTGGTCATGGTCACTGTTTGGATGACAACTGGTGTCACCCACTATAACTTCTTGCAACCTGGCAAAACCATCACAGCTGAAAGGTACTGTCGTGAATTAAATGTTCATCAGAAACTCTCCCAACAACCGGCATTGGTGAATCAGAGAGGCCTAATCCTGCTCCAAGACGATGCTCGTTCTCGTGTTGCAAAAATGACTCTTCAGAAACTGAACACGTTGGGGCATGGAGTTCTCCCTCAGCCAGCCTATTCACCAGACCTCTCCCCCACAGACTACCACCTTTTCAAACACCTTGTCAGCTTCCTCTGTATGAATTCCTTCTCCAACCAAGCAGCAATTGAAACTGCCTTCCAACAGTTTATCGACTCCAGAAATCCAGATTTTTTTCAAAAATGGTATAAATGCTCTTGTAACTCGTTGGTAGAAGTGTATCGATTGTAAGGGAACTTACTCTGATTAATAAACTTCACGTTCAGCAACGATATGAAGTCTCATTGTTGCGGTAAAAAAAACCCGACAAACTTTTGTAACCTAATACATTCAGACTTCAACAAAACAAGGAAATGTCCACATGATGTTTTATTAATTTCCCATTTGTAATTAATACAAAAAACGTATGTACATGAACGTTTCTTCCCATATTCATCTATACAGTAATAGACTACACAGCCACAGAGGGCACTCAGTTCAAAACAACTTGGGGGGGGGGGATAAAAATACACAACCTGATAAACGTGAAACTGATTCCAAACCAGACTGGCTACACGGACATGTTGCCAAAGTACTGAAAGGAAACTAGTTCTGAATCATCAGCATGTAAACAATCATTCTGAAGGTGACAATTCCATTCCAGTCGCTTGGCCCAATCACATAGTTCATCAGAAATTTGCTTCTTCAATTTTAAAAACACGATATTTTGTTCCTTCCAATACCTTGCTGCATTTAGTGGCTAACTCATGACAAAGCAGATACTACAGTTACCAATAGAAATGAATTCAAACAAAGTATATTGTTGATACAGGAATAATTAGCAATATAACATAAATACTCTGAAAAAATTTAAGTAGTTGCTACAGATGAAAATTCCAAAAACCTTTGTCCCTACTTTTATAAGTTGGGATTTATTACCCTTTTACTTGGATTATATCAATGTATCTAGACTTTTTGTTCTGTTCCCTTTTTTATAATTGAAACATAGACATGAAATAAAACAAAAAAAGTGAAGTATTTTAATAAAATTAAAGGTATATTCAGGTCTCTTATTAATCCGTGTATGCATTAAATAATAAAAGAAACTTAAAACTCAAAAGGCCCATGCACAGTAGAGAGAATAAAGCTGTCTTTTAAGACATCACCAAGATGAAAAATGTCTACATGAAAGTAATCAAAAAATTACATAAGTATATATATATATATCTTCACACACAAACAATAAAAACAAAACTTTTATAAGTAAAAAGTATTTTTCTCAAAATAAACTGGTGTCCTTTAGGCTGGGTGGTCTGTTATTTCTTCTTCCACCTGCCCACTTATGACAGGAACATCTGTTACAGATGTGGTCATCCCACCAAATCATCAACCCATCAAAGATGAGTGCTAAAGGGCTGACTCTCAACTCCCCCCCCAAAGTAGACAAAACTGTGGCTAAGCTCAGCCCATGATAGTTGACCTTCCTTTAAAAAAAAACAAAAAAACCCAGCAGTAGAAGAGCACAAAGATCTGCTGATGAGAGGAGAAATGTGATTGAGAAGCTCAAAGATGACATTAGCCTGATGATGGGAACTCAGAGAAAACAAACTATGTCAGTTGAAGATTTCATAGATTTGTGCCGAACCCTCAAGATGATAAACAAAATTACAACTAAACTGCTTTATCAAAATATAAGCTAACCTATGAACATTTGGAAAAAAAAAATTATTCTCACTTATTTAATATTTGTTAATTTATTATTTAATCCTTTCAGATGAAATTTGGTCCTTAACAAAAAACATTTACCTGGTTAACAACCCTGTTGTTTTCCCCCTAATCTGTCCCATTGCTATTAAATTAATCTCAACACTAGAATTATTCACTAGTCTTCAGAGTTTTACAGGTGCTTTAAAAAAATTTAAATAAAAACACTTTGGTGTTCAACCTTCAGCTAATTAGTAGATAGATTAGTTAATTAAAAAGTAAACACTTTCAGGTTTTTAATATCCGACTCCACTTGCATTTTATTCTTTCATCTGTCTAAGTGAACAAGTGAAAGAGAAATAACACACACATTTTTATTTACAAATAATTCATTCCCCACAGTGACTATCTCAGAACTTTATCCTATCGATATTTTCACCTGTTAATGATTTCCATCAGAGTGGGGAACCTTGAGAAAAATTATCACCAGAACAGGAAAAGAAACAAACTTTTCTTTTTAAGACATCAGAACAGAACAGAACAGCTGGCCGGTTAGATGCATAAAATAACGAGACCTTGATTATTGACAACACTAGAGCTGAATTATTTTAATTAATCGTGCAAATGATAATGCAGACCATCCACAGTCTCTGCGTCTTACTAGATGCCAAGTGGAGGAGGGCTGTACACCCTGATAACAACAACAACAGGTTAAAAGACAACAATTCACACACACACACACACACACCACACACCACACATCTCTGGTTGTGCACTTTCTAGTTACAGTAATATAACTAGTCTTTGTGATCTGCACTTAATTGTGGCACGAAAAGCTTACTACACAGCATGAACAATTTCAGAGATAGTGAGCCCCAAACCACCCATGAAGCACAAACACCCCCCCACAAATAATAATTATTAAAAAACGAAATCTGAAAGCCCACTGTTTGTTTCTAGTTTCCTTCTGTAAGTGCCCTTTAAATGTGGACCCAGGTTTCCTCCCTTTGAGAGGTGTTAAAAAAAAAAAACAAAAAAAGGTACTGATTGATAACTATAGTTGCCAATTATGCCCATCGTGGATGGAGTTTCTGATATAATACGAGGACAGAAATAAACAAACACCATCTACAAAGAAGTGACCCAAGACTGCTGTTGGTCCAGCGGAAGGGAAGCAGAGTGGAGTGTTATTGTTGCTACCACCAGAATCACCCACTCATTTTAGTCCACTTTCTTCTTGAGCTTTTGTAGACCTGGGAAAACAAAAGAATCTATGGTAACAAACAAACAGTTCACAAAGATTTCATCTAAGCCATAAGGGAAAGTAACTCTGCTCGTGGTTTACTGGAAACAATTCAATACTCTGAACTGAGCCAATAAGGAGGCACCATTGATTTACTCCATAAGTAAACAGTTTTTTGACTCTCCATAAAGCAAACCTTATGAAACCTGAAACAGGTTTTCTATCAACTGTTAATTAAGAAAATGTTCTTCGAATGTAACAATATGGAACCTGAGCTGCTGCTCGGTGCTAAAACTTGGGTAAAAGCTGACAAACTAGAGTTGAGAACACAGATCCTGGACACTACATTTGATGATGATAATATTCATGATTAAAGAGAAAACTGTCCCTGGTTAGTTTTTCTAAGGGGATCAGCTTGTACAGTATTGCATTATGAATACCCCCCGCCTTTTTTTTTCTTTCCCATAATTGAAATTAAAGAGAATTTCATTAGAGATACCATACAGCCACTGCTTTAACTTCAAATAACCGAGTTTCCAGTATCAAATACTGTGTGATATTAGTTGAGAGGTCATTTTTATTTTATTTTGCAAAACTACTTTTCAAAATTCTATACTAACAGGAATCCATGCTCTTTGATATATAAGTAGACAAATGAACCATTACGCATTAATGCTAATATTTTCTTTCTTCATTGTTCAGACCTGATTTTAAGAATTTCTTTCAATAGATATTGAGAGAGTGAGTCAGTAAAAGTGAACACCGCTGATGACAAGTAGATAGTAACTTTTCTTTGAAATAGAGGTCACCACCCATATTCTAACGCATCCGCATTCTGATAGGCGGGAGTCTGCTTTATTTGTATTTTTTTCATTCGCAGATTTCAGAAGTCAGTCACCATTCAGTTAACGGGTCGCCCAAGAAAAGATAAACCGAAATGAAAGATAACACTGGTCAACAAATTTTTATTTTTTTTCTTTGGCAGACCATCTAGGAGTGTTTTCTGGGGTTTTGAAGGTCGCTGATTACGAATATAACATTGGTTTTGTCTGATTGGCTCTAGTTTAGAAGATATTGATAGCCTCAAATAAGCCTAAACTGCTAAAATTCTCCCTGAAATACTTCAATATAGAAGCAGTAAATAATAATTTTCTGAAAGTTGTACTTTTGCATAATGGCAATAAGTTTTGCTCCTGTACCACTTGGCCATTCTACCAAGATGAAAGAAGAGTATGATGGTATCCAATTTGTTCTTGAAAAGCTAAATTACAACACTCATAAATGGCTGATTTGTGTGGACTTGAAAATGGTGAATTTTCTGCTTGGTCAGCAAAGTGGGTACACAAAGTATCCCTGCTTTCTTTGTTTGTGGGATAGCAGAGCAAGAATCCAGCACTGGAGAAGGGAGAACTGGCCAGAACGAGAAAGTCTCGAAGTCGGCACAGCCAACGTCATCAATGAGCCTTTGGTACCCAGGGATAGAATCATCTTCCCTCCATTGCACATAAACTAGGGCTCATGAAGCAGTTTGTTAAGGCGTTGAACAAAGATGGGGATTGCTTCAAGTACATATGCAGGCAATTTCCAGGTCTTTCCATCGAAAAAGCTAAAGGTGGCATCTTCGATGGACCTCAGATTCGAACGCTCATGAGGGATTCTGACTTCACTAATCATATGAACATGGTTGAGTTAAATGCTTGGGTGTCCTTCACAGATGTAGTGACAAACTTTTTGGGAAATCACAAAGCTGACAATTACAAGCAATTGGTCCGTAAGATGCTTACTGCATACGAAAAACTAGGGGCAAATGTGAGCATCAAAGTTCATTTCTTGTTTAGCCACCTCGACAGATTTCCTGGTAATCTTGGTGATTACAGTGAGGAGCAAGGAGAGAGATTCCATCAAGACATCAAAACAATGGAAGAGAGGTATCAAGGCAAATGGGATGAGCACATGATGGCAGACTACTGCTGGAACCTTTTGAGAGACTGCCCGAAAGTTGCTCACAAGCGAAAATCGTATAAACGTCAATTTCACTTTTGTGAATAAAATATTGTTTTGTGTGTTCATTGTAACTAAGAATCTAGTGTATAATAATGCTTTGCATTAATTTATGATATATAACTGATTATGTAAATGTTTTTTTCCCTTGGAGAATTAAAATTCAGCAAATTTTTAGCAATTTTTTGTATATTCTCGAAATATATGAAAAGTGTTCATTTATATTAATAAATGAATGATGTTATATCTAACTTAACTTGTTAGATTGAGATTTTACACTGTCTTTGTGGTTTGGATTATCATAAAAATCAATATCTGACATTTTGCACTATTTAGCCTTTTTGTACGTTTAGTTATGGTCGCGAATGGGTGATTTCAGACGAACGACCCCCCTGTGATATCTCCAAAACTAGAGCCAACTTGAAAAAAACAAATGTCAGATTCGGATTCAGCGCCCTTGAAAACCCCAGAAACCAGTCTCACTTTTCCTGCCAAAAATATTGTGTTGACCAGTGTAATCAACCATTACGATTTAATAAAAAAAACAAAAAAACATTGCAATCAACATGTTCAAACTCCAGAGCTTTGGCAGGAGTCCCGTTATAATGGCACTTAGTTATCTCCCCACCAACAAGAGTTAGACCATAGCACTTACTTTGCATCAGAGGTGAGCACTGATGTTTCTGTTTGGACTGTGGAATCTAGACCCTGGTTATCCATAGTTGGAGATCCAGCATCAGACACAGACCTGCTTTCTGATGAATGTCTGGAGGATTTAAATGTTAACTGTATGGGAGCATCACTGTCTGGGATAGAGGTCTGCGCCTTGGCATCCTCCTGGATCTGCATGTGAAACTTGTACGTTGTCTCTGTTGAAGCTATTTTACCTATAATATAAAAAGCCTTAAGATAAAGTCAGGACTTCAGTAAACATCACTGATTAATATTTTCCCATTTTAACCCCCCAGCTATAGATTGGCACACCTTAAAAAATATTACTATCTATGGTAGTTATAGACATTACAGTTTTAGAGAATTACATGAAGTTTTCCTTTGTTCCAACATTACAATAAAATTTATTCAGGTCAAAATATTGCTATCTAAACATAAATTTTCAGGATTACTTTTAAAACTGTACTACTCTTTTTAAACATGTGTATCCAAAGTTCCATAATATACATACGAAGTCAGAGTCCTAACTATACCATAAGATTATTTCTGTTATAAAACAAAAGGTTGATGCAGTCAGTATGACAAGAATTGGTGATGTTAGAGAAGAAACAGGTTCATTGATCATAGCGTACAAGGTCAGATTTCAGAGTAAGAGAGTCACCAATCAGCTGTCAGGTCATCCAAGAAAAGCTAAACTGAAATGCAAAATGATCAATCATCAAGCTTAAGTAGCCAATTTTTCACTACTAATTCTTTATTCAGTCCAAAATTACTAGAACAAAGTTTAATTCCGACATATCCTTAAAAATATATCAAGGTTTTCAAACAGTACAACACAACTTTTTTACAATGAGTATTATTCAACTAATTTACAACAGAAGCAGGACTTAAAGCCGATCATCCATCTTAAGAGCTAATCCAAAAACAGCTCAACGACAACAAAGAATATCTACATTAAAATTTTGTACTGATTTGGTTTAAGTAATTGCTTTCGCAACTGCAACATCTAAAAAATTTTTTTTTAAAAAGTTCCCTTCTATTTAAGGCATTTAAAAAAAATTCCCAGTTAAGTTTAACACCTTCATCAGAACCTACTGTTTATTTCCCAATGACATTCAATTCCCTTTAAAGCCATCTTTGTATTTCTGTTGTTTACTTCCAGGTGCACAAAATTCTCTACCAATTTCAATCATTCCCAGCCAAATTTCACCCTTTCACTTTGCATTGTTACAGATTAATCCCTGCAGCATAATAAAAGATTCATTCACTTTTAGGCCCCATTGTTGGTTCCTGGTAAAATTTGCTTGCTGTTGACAGACCAATTTAAGCCCTTGCCAGTCTGAAATGTTCTAACACAAGAGGAGATTCACAATGGCAGTAGATTAAGCACTTGTGTTGAGAGCAGGGCAATGTTTGGTAAATTCTGATAGTGTACAGGTCTCACCTGAACTCAAATTAAAAGACCTTCCCTTTAAATTCTCTTTAGATGCTGGTGACCACCAGTTCAACAGTGAACCAACCAAAGGAACTTGTCTGAGTAAACCCTGAAATGATACAAGAAATAAAGTTTAAAAACAAAACCAGAGACAAATATTTAACATCTATAACTGGGACAAATCCGGATTCTAAAGTCCATCCAACAGTTTTTTATGCTGACTGTGTCTGTATGATATAAACCATGAAGAATTAATAAAACTGCTTCAGAAACCTAAATAAAGATTGGTTCAGTGTGAGATTCTATTAATCAAGCAACTCAACCTAATACAAACTGTTCAGAAGCTTCATTGGTAAACAACATGACAAACTCAAATATCTTGGATTTATCTGTGATAATGGAATGCATTAGATTGCATCCTTCATGTTTAGTTAGAACAGAGGATCCCAAAATTGGGCTTTGATAAGGTATCAGCTGCTAAGATAAATCAACTTTCTTTCATTAGTCACAGAAAGAATCAGTGACACTCCATAAGATCATATCTAACTGCACTATTTTTTCTTGATACATAAATAGTTGTATGTGGGCAATGCTGACCTTCACCTGTATACTCATGTCATGACATCTCATCATGTGAAGACCTATTCATCAGGTAGATAATTTACATTTTAGTTTCAAAAGTTAACTTTTTCTTTTCAAACCTAATGTTTGCAGTGTCTCAGGTTTTATTTTCACAAAGCAAGATGTCCAGTAAAGACATCAATTCAGATATCGGAGACCCTTTATGACTGAGATCATACTTCATTGGCTAGATGCTAAATCTGGGAAAAGAAAAGGTGGTATTATCACTCACTTCTTGCATAATGCGTTCCTGATTCTCTCTCTCTAAATCTTTGTTTGCCTCTTCAATTCCCTTCATTATTCTCTCTGACATAGTTTCCAAGAACTTTAGGAAAAAAACAAAATAAATGTCAAGATATATTCAATATTTAAATTTAAAATATGACAAGTTTTGTGCATAAATAACGTTGAAAAAATTAAATATAATATTTCTAAAAAAAAATGGATTGCAAATTTCTCTAATCAGTAATCACTTATGTTGACTGCCAAGGACAGATCATACAGACAAACTAGAGACTGTCAACAGCACTGAATATTTCAACAAAACGTCTCTTATTACCTTTGATGACTCCTCAACTTCCTTGCCAGCATTAGCCACTAAGGAAACCAGTTCATCCACATCTGTCTCTGATGTGATGAGGCCAAACTTGACACAAACCATCCCATCTTCAGTCTGACCTGCAAGCATGTGCAGACAACAATATATACATATAAGGTGAAGTTCAAAAACATTGAAAAACTAACATTGTATTGAAGGAAAGTCTACAGATACAGAGCATATTTTTCCATGAATGTATTAGGATTTAAAACTGGAAAATGACTAGTCTGTTAAAAATATTGTTGTTGTTGTTGTCTCACATAACAGTGGTTTCTGTAGATTAGACTGTCAGCTTTACATGTTTCCTCAATCACAGTTGATAAGAGATTCTAGGACAACACATCATGAAATATCTTCATTAGCAGTCAATAAATTAATTTCTTGCATGCATCCTACACTTCCTCTCCCTAACTACTAATGCTGCCAGCAAATCTTTTTAATACTACATTTATCATGGTGATATAAGAGCGTATTTATGCAGTTCCTTAAATTAAAAAAAAAATTTTTTTTTAAAAATTTTCTTCAAAATGACAAATGATTTAAAACAGTTAAAGTAATCTTGCAAATATTCTATAAGTTCCATTAGATTTTAAAAGCCAAAAATGACAATTATAGCAACACACACACACACACACAAAAAAACAGGTAGCTAAGAAATAATAAAACACTAGCATGCATTGCTATTCCTGTGACTTGAGAGGTCTGGTACCTCATTCTTCAGCAGGAAATGTAAAGTCCCTACAAGAAATCCTTGGGTTTCTGCCCACAGTTAAACTATTTTAATGGACTGGTGAGGAAGTACAAGAATAAAATATGCTGCAGGTGGTTTGCTGAACTGCCAGTCTCCTACGAATATTGTACTCAGGCCTTCCACTGCCCCTAATCATGTTTGATGGCACAATTATACAGCACCAGCCTGGGATCATCTCAGACAAATTCACACCACTTAGGGCAGGGGTCGGCAATTTCTCGGACACCGGGGGCCAGATTATGGGCCCAAAATCACCTCGCGGGCCTGAGTAAAAACAAGGACACTTATAAATGCACAAACATTTTTATTGCTTTACTACTGTGTATCAGCCTTCTTAACACAATGAGAAACATGGTGGCGCTTTCGCTGTGAACACAGAGATGAAATATCCGGTGAAATGCTACAAGATTTCAAAGCAAGGATATCATTGAGGTGACTATCAGTCAACTGTGCACAAAGGAGGTTCGTGGTGAGCTTCATTTGAGAAAATAATTGTTCACAACTATAAGTCAACCCAAACATCGACATGATGACACGAACCAGGCCCACGATTCCAGGAAAGCAACCACTGGGAAACATAACATCCCTGAAGAAAGCGGCGGGAGGCAATGAAGAGAAGCAAGAACGAAGCTGGTCATCACTCTGCAACTCAATAAGCTCCATTTGGAGATCAGTAGGGGCATCGTCCACAAAAATATCAAAGGGTGATGAAAAGAACTTCATCTTGCCAGCTCGTCTGCGATAAATATGAAGCACTTTCTTATTCACCTGCGATGGCATAGATCTTGACAAAAATGAATGGTCGATATTGGTGAATTGCGCGCTCTTTACCGAGTTTCCTATAGCATTAGTGTGTTGGTTAACTATTTTTAGAAATGACGAATGACGACTTTTTAAAGAAAAGACTGCCTGCGGGCTGGATTCTATATTAATATGCCTAAAGGCTCGCGGGCCGGACCAGAGTGGGCGACCCCTGACCTAGGGTATTCAAAAGTAAGTAAATAAATCAGGAACATAAAACACTTCCAGGCATTCCTTTTAAAGAGATGTAAATTTAAAAGTTGTAAGACAGAGTAAACAGAGTTGATCTTATCAAGGCACAGAAGAAATCCAGGCTCTTCACATCCCTGTTTATGAGCAATAAAATGAATTCAAGGTTAGAGTTTTAAAAAAATCATTTCAAGAATCAAATAGTGGGGAAAAGTTCAACATAAATGCTCATTTGCACAGGGTTTCAGACACCATTTGTACATCCAAACAATGGATTTAAAAACCTGGCACAAGGTTAAAACAAAGCATGGTTTTATTGTATTCTTCTTCACCAGCTAGCTACATGGGTTTACTTCCACATCCAAAACTGAGGATTTCTAGTAGAAATTCCTGTAAGTGTTCTGCACTCATCTGTTGCCAGGATACCACCCCCTCTACTAAGGACTCACTTCCAGTGCACATTATTGCAGTCATGTTAGCTCAACAAAGGTTACAGCAGTGTTTAACTTACCCAAAGAAAATGCTGTGTCTGTAGATTTCAGCTTGTGAACAAGCTCAATATTAAGGGTGTTTATATCAATCTTTCCATTCTCAGGCAGTGTGTCCAATTTACCTTGCCAGCTTTCTGGAATGTACCTGTTTATAGGTATAAGTGAAATCCAACAATTTATCTTTAACACTCCCAACAGAAATCTCAAAAAACATGGGTGTAAAATCCATTTCAGACAAGATTAGCCAAATGTTAGCCCCAGACCCCTTAGTTTTTAGTTATTTTCTGGAGAAAAACACTCCATAACCAGATTTCCTGCTTGTAGATTTTTTACAGGTATTAAAAAGTTTTTAGAAAAGAATGACAAGGTATATTGATGGTTTGGTAAGTGGCAACTAGTGAATTAGTGGTTAGTTCATTAAGAACAAAAGGGAATTAAAATTTGACTAAAGTGTACTAATCATGGCAAAGTGCAACTGTACCTGACAGCTCCAAGGCCAGCCCAGCCTTCTACTTCTATCAACACCAAGTTCTCAGTGCCAATTATAATATTCTGAAACCGCTTTCTTTGAGATACAGTAGCATCCAGAATAGCCTGTAATACACAGTACATACTTCCTTTTAGTCTTACTGAAAACATGGCCTAGTGTAGGTCATTCAAACAACTTCAAGCCTTCACTTAAAAACTGTAAATGCCACACAACCCTTTTACTTTTTTGTGAAAATCTACTGACAAGTTGATAAACAAACATCTTTTTTTTTCAAAATCTGGTCTTCATCAGTCTATACTTACAATTTGAGCATTCAGTGATCCAATAAATTCTTCTATATCAGCTTCTTCAGTCCCTAGAACTAAAACAAAATATGCAAAATGCAGCATCTTGCAAATTAGATCAATCAATGGCTGTGAGGCACAAAACTCACACCCTAGTCCCTACCAAAGGAAACAATTATTTGAGACAACATTCACAAGTTTCCAGATCTTCTCACTTTCTGATAAACAGCATTTAAAAGCATGATTACATTAAGTTAATCATTTGTTTATCAAGATGAAAGCAGTATATATATTTTTTAATTTAAAAATTGCAATTCATTTAATCTTTTAGTTGTAATTTTGTTTAAAATAGATGGAAATGTATTTTAAATGTGGCTTATAAAGTCTAATTTTAAAGAACCATGCAATCATGCAAAAGAAATCTCTAGGGGAAGAATGTATTCATATCATAAAAATCTTATGTAATAAGGTCCGACTTTTTCAAAAAAAGTCAGATATTTAAAGATGCATCATCTCAGAAATGTTGATATACATTTTTTACCAAAACAAGCATAACTGTTACCATTGTTGAAGTTTTTTTGTCATTAGAGCCGTTGTCGTTTCACATAAGGCACTACTGAAAACTAGCATACTGTCATTATGTTCAAGTACACACCTAAAAAAAAGCTTCTATTTTCTAGGATTAATGCACATTTTCTAATCGGCCAGAACTAAGTAAACTAAACTGTCATAACACAAACACAAAAATCGTCAAAACTGTAGACAAAATTTGCCTCCCTTGCATTTCTCATGTGAGAAACATGAACAATTGCCCAAATTTTTGTTTGTTTGTCTGTTTGTTTTTCAGTACATTAAAATTGGTTCCATGGCAAAAACTTCTTTAATACGACTGTTGCTAACTGATATTCAGTTCAATGACTGACTTACAATGAGCAGACTCCAGAGGGGAAAAATGGAGGCAGATGCCTTGTTTGTCAATATCCACAGCTTCCACACAAACTTTGGAATTCTCCACCTGGAGCATATCAGCAAGCTGAAAAGAAACAGGTACTTGACATTAAGGAATACTGCACACCTAAAAACTGATCCAGATTTTGAGTAATGTCTCCAGATGGAGGGGGCTATAAAAAGTTTCCTTAAAAGCTACATACAGAAAGTGTTTGCCATGTTCTTTTTAAAATGATATCATCACAGAATAAACTCAGTACTTAACCCAGCAGATACCATTCATCCAAGTAAACAAATATTACTGATCATATACATGACTTACTGCTCATGTAAACTGAAGCAGCACTAATCTAGTGTAATATAACTCGTCAGAGTTCCTATTTAGGGTTATTACTTTGTATTATTACTTTTTCTTGCTTTTCATTACCCTCAGTACTGACTTATATCACAGTTGGATAAACAGGAACAATTTTTTTTAAAATACCAATAGGTATCAGAAAAGCAAACTGATACATTTTTCAATGTGCTGTTTCAAAGATAAGCAAATTCCCAGCATTCTTACCCATGTGTTTAGAGCATTATAGTAAGCAATCAATTTTTCTTCTTCATCAGATTCTTCAGCATTCTTAAGAGCATAAGGGGCCACAGATGAAGCTGGAATAATAAGAATAAGAATACTAAAAAGGGAAGTATCTTGCTAAAAACGTTTATTCTATGATTCGAGTCTGGTAGTTAATTCAGTTTCTGGTTAAACTATAAACTAAAATGTTTATTGTTCTGGTAAATTTCTACTTATGATCTCCCCCATGCTACTTTTTTTAAAACACGCAGTGAATTTTAGTTAGATAATTTTTTACTCACTTGTCCTACAGCTGAGTAAAAAATGTGCACACACACACACAGGAGAAAAATAAATAAATTAACATTATATTATATACGTAATAAGTGTAAATATCACCAACCCTTTGAGTGTTCCCATATACTTACAGAAAGCGGCACTCATGCCGGGCCAGTGTTTTAGTATACACTTTTAATTTAAAACCCTTAATAAGTTACCTAAGCTGTGCATGAAGCAATTTTAAAAAGTAAATAATCAGCTAACAAAAACATGACCAGTTTGCTAATGCTAATAAACTGTACTAACGTTTAAAAAGTTTTCTTTACCAGGATTTCATTAGTCCAGATGTTCTAAACTTGAATAATGGAAAACATGTCGAAAGTAGTGCTTTGTGAAAGAGCTTGTCCTGTCTTTTTTTTTGTGCTTTGTATTTAAGAAAAAATGGGAAACCAAGATGATGTTAAGTGGAGAACTTGCTGTAACCTGTCCAGCTTTGTATTCAGATTAGGAATATAAATGCAGTGCACGCGTGTATACATAATAGCTGGCACATGACCAGAATGAGATACACAGTGGTGAACAAACAAATCTTACCAGAAACTTGTGTACTTTCGGTATACCTGAAAACGATGGTCGGCGTGACAAGGTCAAACACAAGCTATAAAAAAGAGAAAACAAAAATTGAATTTAGCAAATTAAATATCAATTTTAATAAAAAGAGAGCTATAGAAATAAACACATTTACTGAGCAACATTACTCACCAAAGCATTGATCGTTTTCGATATTAAATCCCCCAGATTGGAAGGTTCTCTCTCCAATTGTTTACCACCATTCTGTAATTAAAGAGGAGAAAATAAAAACATCTAGAATCAAACAATATTGTATTTTAAGCAGCTTTGGTCTTTCTTAAGAACTGAATGACAATGAAAGCTTCAAGCCATGTCAGACAAGAGCTAATTATATTTACTATCCATAGTGTGGGTCTGCTAAGACTGAGAGCCAGTGTTTGAATCCATCATGGGTTCTCTCCCCAGACACACTGGTTTCCTCCAACATCTAAAGTCAAAGAGTTCTCAGAGACTTTCACTTGTGGCCTTCCACGCTGAGAACCCGCTGACTGCGAGCACAGGATCCCCAATCTCGTAATCATAGTAAGGATCTGTAACATAACTAGCAAAGTGTATGGCAATGATGACCCATAGTGGAAAGATGTCTTTATCATATGAGATACAGGTGTTTAATGAACAATATTCTGGGGGGAGGTTTGTTTTTTTTGCAATACTCACCACAATTTTGATTGTGGAAATGGGATGAAGTTTCTCCAGAAACAACTTTGCCTGAAAATTTAAAAGAAATTTAAATTTACCATTAATAATAAACAGTTAAAGATCAATGTTAATCTGCAGTCCTATTGTTTTTTCATTCACATTACACTAATCTTTCATTCTCGGATCAGTTTTTGCCCAGTGCAAAATAAATACAGAAATGATTTGGATTTTATATTTAAAAAAAAACTAAAACAAACTTACAAGATCACAAGATGATCTGACCCTGCCAACTATTCCTTCATGTCCCAGACTCTGCAGACAGATCCATAAAGGCAAACAATTGAGTTTGTTATGCGGATTGAATGTATTCAAGCCTGCTGCAAAGGCTAATGTCAGATCTTCGCATCTGTACAGTGTCCACGCACAGTCAAGAAAAATGTCTAATTTGTTGATCTGAGTTTAATTTTAAAAGGCATTGATAAAGAGGGGGTGAAAACAGAAAGAGAATAGAACATTTCAGTGGTCCCTTACTTTTTTGTTTTTAGACAGTGCTTGGTCTCCTTCCAAACAAAAATCTCATTAATCATTCTAATAATAACAGCAACAAAAAGTCGTTAATAAATGAGAATTTTCAAACATAAATAAGCTTAATAAAAACTACTTACATTCAAGGTATGCCTAAAAATTAGGTTTTCTCCGAATCCATTAATCTTCCTACTCTCTTTGTATAACAGATTCTGTTATCTCACTACTTAATTAAAATCAATCCTGTTATACTTTCCATACAAATTATCTCACAGATCATCAATGACTATTTTGGGCTTCGATCTATTGAATTACATGACTACAGAACTGTCGGAGTATGGACACTGCTGATTCTCAATGAATTTTAAACAAAAGAAACAAAAACTTCCATCTAATTTTGATAATTTCCTGACTTTATTATTTACTGTATTAGACAAGGTTAAAAATGCAAATATGGATTTTTTTTTTATATTGGGATCAAGTGCTGCAGCTGTTAGGTTTCTCCAATATAGCAGTAGCATTTGGTCCTTGTGATGGGCAGCTGCTCACTCATGTACTGCCCAATTCTTTGTGGCTTCCAACCCAAGTCCATACTTTCAAAAAACTTATCCCACCACCGTCAGTCTGATGCAATGTTATTTTCATCATTTAAAAAAATTTAAACCAATTTATTCTTGGAATCCTAAACTTTACTTTAAAGAAACAAATTCAATGTGAAGAATTTTATCCCAAATCTCCTCTTTTTTTTGTTTTGTTTGTTTTCCAGTTTGAAGCAATAAATTTTAGATAATAATTTAGATACAAAATTTTTGTTTAGGATATATGTTTTCATCAATAGCAGAAATGATGTTCTGCTTCACTTCCACATTTAGTGTTGGGTATTCTTGTGATAGCTCATATGTATATTTAGTAGTTGAATAAAAAAGATACACAGGATGGGAGACAAGGCACACCCAGCCACTTCCCCAGGGTAAGAGTCAGGCTGTCACCAGACTTTGCTGCCTGAACAGATGTTGGTACTGAAAACATGGCCAATGTGGCCAGACTGTTGCTGGAAAAGTAAAATAGATAAGATGATTTTGAACTAGACAAATGAGGGTTTCTTAATAACAAGAAATACTCTAGAACAAAAAAGTTACCTTTACCTACAGGGACTCCTCTATTTATGAAATGGATGCATTCCTAAAATACAGTTTGTAAACCAAAAAATACATAAATTGGAAGATATTTTCCCATAGAATTAGTTATAAATTGAGGAAGTGTTCCTTGGTGTGGTTATCCTAGCCCAACCAATCATTACTACTTAATAAATCAATACTGACCATAGATATAAGTTTAAATGAGTACTCTCTTGGTTTGCTGATGGATTTTCCTGGGTTTCTGATGAGACTGAATGAGGTATCAAAAGTCTGGACAGCTTTCTTCATCAAAGACTGATACATCTCCTTATAGCAATGCAGGTCACTCTCAATTATGCAACCAAAATTTATGCTGCATTCCATATTACGGTCTTCTTCCTTCATTATGGCCATCACTTGCTCATCAAGGTTGGTAAGTTTGGACAGTCTTTTCACTGAGAACTGTTTTGGGGGTGTCATCTGTCTGCAAGCAGTTTCTTCCTATTCTCTTGCTCCTCAAACTGCATCAGGTCCTCATTTCATCAGCACTTTCCCATGTGACTGCAGCAACTTCACCAACTCATCTTACTCCACAATCTGCCATTGGATGTCGGGCACATTGGCAAACCCACACAAAGTCGTGCATACACTCTGGCTACATCTTCTTTCATACACCATTCATTGTTGCTTGGGTTACTTCATTCCATGAGGTGCTGATATTATCTACCACCTTGATATTATAACCTTCAAAATCTCCATTGCTCTCGCTATCTGTCTCTGAGATAAGCTGCTTCATGGTGTACCACATGTAACAAACCTTAAATGTTGCAATAATGCCCTAGTCCATTGGTTGCAACAATGAAGTTGTTTGGTGGCTCAAACATGACATGAATGTTGTCAGCCAAGTCCTCAACATCAGCAAAATGACCAAAGGCATTATCAAGAATGAGCAAAACTTTGTTGTTGAGGTTGTTTTCTGCACAAAATTTTGCAACAAAGGTGAAGTTCGACATAATTCAATCCTGGAGTAGCAGACATGTCAGCTAGGCTTTTGGCAGTCAGTCACACTGCAGGGATATTGGCTTTTGAGTAACTCCTTCAGAGCCCTTTAATTCTCAGAATGGTACCTCTGCATTTCCTCCAAGGAAAAGGGTTACACAACTTTTGCCACTTTAAAGCCTGAAGCAGTCCTCTCCTCCTTTGAGATGAATGCAGGTGATAAAATTTTCTTCAATAAAGCAGTCTTATCTGCATTGAAAACTTGCTTGGGCGAGTAGCCACCTTCCTCAATAATTTTTTTAAGTTTGTTCAAGAGGTCTGTCACCAAGGTATTTGTACTCGCCACTGCCTCCCCAGTCACACACAAATATTGTGCAGATTTGCATGCCACTTGAAGCACTTAAACCAGCCATGGTTCACCTTAAAGGTTTTTTGACCCGTGGAATTTCCCCTACCTCACTCGTGTTCTTTCAAGTCCTGCCATAGTAACGTTGCTTTTTCCTGTGTCATAACTAAATCGAGGGGCACATTTCGTTGAAACTGATCTTCAATCCAAACACTTAACAGCCTTTCCATAACAGAGTATCTACCCTTCATAATTCTAACAGCACATCCTGGGCTCACATTTTCAGAACTTGCTTTTATCTTTGGCATATTATTGATGTTCCTCAAACTTGATCAAGCTAGGCTATTTGCACAGCTTATGTCCACTGAATGCTCGCCACATCCAGCCCACTTCAACACATCTAATTTCATGTCAAAGGAATAGCTTGGCAAGATCTCTTGGTGGGAGTACTTGCTGGTAGAAGTCACTCAGTACCACTCGATACAATAGATCAGGGGTGGGCAAACTTTTCTCCCCGAGGGCCACAAGGAACATCTGTAAGGTCTCTAGTGGGCCGCATTCAACTAAAAACTAAATTTACTAAATAATAAATTTAATAAAAGTTATTTTCACACAAAATTACAATTATTCTTCATATAACTGTATTATTTGGTACACAAAGAAAGTAACAGATAAAACTGAATTTAATGTTATGTTGCTTCATAAATGTTACTGAACAGTTAAACTCTTAATGAGATTTATGCAATTGCACACAACCCTGCACAAGTTTGTTGTAGTCAGGATTCAGCATGCTTGTAGTTATATGTAGAGTGCAAACTTGAGTGTGTTAGAAGAGACCTGATCTTAGATTTGTTAATGTTCATACATGAGAAAGTCTGTTCACAAATATAGGTTGAAGCAAAGAATACACATTTTTCTGGCAAACTTCTCTGTACTGAATAATGCATAGAATTCAGTCAGTTTCATATTCTTAAAACTCTCCTTCAGAATATTGTCTGCTTGGAGATTGATTCATTCCAACTGGAGATCATTTGACGCTGCTTCAATATTAAATGAAAAGGGGTACCTCAGCAAACTGAACTGATCTTCCATAGATTTAAAATCAGCAAACTGCCTTGAAAACTCATCTTTTAAAGCAGATACCTGCTTACTGTATTTCTCTAAACAGACTTGTGGGACAGTCTGTGCATTTTCCCTTGTTACAGACACAAAGTTGTGCTCGCTCAGTTGTTTGGAAAAGAGTGCTAGTTTCACTTGAAATGATATAATTTCCACAAACAATTCATGTGCAAAAACACCCTTGCCTTGTAACTTAATGTTCAGTTCATTCAGTTTGTCGAAAATGTCAACTGTGAACGCTAAATCATACACCCATTCTGCCTTTTTCATGTTACTTAAAAATTCATAACTAATGTTCTTCATTTCAAGAAAGAGCAAAATTTCTTCTCTCAGATTCCACTCTCTTCTCAAAACATTTCCCAGGCTTAACCAACGTACATTGCTATGATACAGTACATCTGAATATTTGCACTCCATGTCATCCAGCAGATTATTGAATTGTCTGTGATTTAGCCCCCAAGCTTGGATTAAGTTAATGATACATACCACAGGATCAATCACATGTTTGAAATCCAGGACAGATTTACACAGACTTTCCTGGTGAATAATGCAATGGAATGATAACACAGTGTGAAGTGGATTCTCACTTTTCACTTTGTCATTAAGTAGCTTTATGAGGCCAACATGTTTTCCTGTTAATGCAGGTGCACCATCTGTTGTAATGCTTGCCAACTTGTTCCAAGGTAAACTAGATCCATCCAAGCAGTTTTTAACACATTCCATACAAATCTTGGCCAGTCGTGGTGTCCTTCAATGGTTCAACTGACAGCAACTCTTCAGTAATTGCAAAATTATCATAAATTTCTCTAATAAACACAAGCAGTTGTGCTGCATCTTGTATGTCAGTGTTCTCATCTAGTGCCAGTGAGTACCAGTTGAATGACTTGCCAGCCTCAAGTAGCTGTTCTGACAGATTCTGCGAAATGGCATCAATACGACGAACTACAGTTCTCCTTGACAAAGATATAGCTTCAATTTTTGTTCTGACTTCTGGCCATGCAATATCAACAGCATCAGCATACAGTCCTTTAAAAATTCTGCTTCAGAAAATGCTTTGTTATGTTTGGCAATTTTATAAGCAAGCACAAAAATGTCTTTTGTGGCAGCCTCTTGTATGGTTGTTTGTTTTACAAAAAAAGTTTGTTGTTGTTTTAAACTTCTCAACATGTCATCATTGGCTTTTCGCTGTAGTTCACTTTCCGATAAATTACTTTCAAAGTTTCTGTGCTTAGTCTGAAAATGTCTCTTCAAATTATACTCCTTAGAAACAGCGACACTGTTACGGAATATTAGGCACACTGCTTCACTTCTAATATTTGTAAATAAATATTTGTACATATACATTCCTTGTTAAACGTACAGCATTCATCTTCAATTTTCCGTTTTTTTTGTAGCACTCATTGTTAGGATAACAAAATTTGAAATATGTTAATATATATATTAAAAGACTTTAAAATAATACTATGTCCATCGCTATTGTCCATTTCTGTTTAAACAGGGCAACGAAATCTCATTGTAGTCTCGTTAAGCACGTTATTCTGTGCAAGAACGTTTGTGGGCCGCACAAATAGGCATCATGGGCCGTAGTTTGCCCACCCCTGCAATAGATAGTGAGAGACTGAGGCCAATAGCAGCAGTCTTCATTTGACCTGATGACCAGGTACAGTGGAATAATACATGTGTAAGTAACAATTAGATGGGCTGGAGTAGCGGAGTAGAGTGGGTAGATGTAATGACACGGCTTGGCTGTTCATACTAGTTTTGACAATATTTAAAATTCATTACAAAAAAATACACTTCTTAAATAGAAGAACATTCCAAAATTTGTTAATGGCATTATAACAAAAATCTGATTTTCAGATAGACAAATGCCTGTATAAAGATTACTACTACATCAAAACTAATTTTCTTGTGTGGTATGGAGATGAATGTCACTTTTGCTTTCATCAACTATAATTAATGAATGTATGCTAAAAAGAAGAAATTTCTGATGAATCAATCTTTGAGATTCATGAAGATGGCTTTCAAATCTCCTGAGTTTCTTGAGACCTAATGCAGTGAGACAATGTTGTTGGTTGGGTAGAAAAATCTGCTATAGATTTGAAGTCAGACATCCACTGTTGCGATTGACAGAGACTCTCAAGTCAATCATAATTACAACATCGAACAGCAAAACCACAACACATCCAGAATCAACCAAAGACAGCTCTAACAATCTGCCAATCCTAACCTTGTGACTTGAACAAAATATGATGCATCCAATGTGCATAACTGGTTGCTCAACTTCACCTAATTGTAAGATTCAAACAAAAATGCTATCAACTCTCACAAATTATAGAAGTTAAGTTTTAGGCTTACTAGGTTCTTTGTAGTCACTACACAGACAAAGTAGATTTTACTGAGTTACAATGCACAGAAAGAATAATTGTAGCTCTCTCTACCTCTTATAAAGATCTGGTAACATTTGAATTGCCAAGTAACAAACCTACCCTTCAACATGAAGCCAGATAGAATTGCTCTCACAGATATCTTGTAGTCGTTGAAGATTATCCACATGGCCTATAACAGGAGTACCTGTAAAAAAATTTCACAAACAAAACATTAGTAATATTTGCTGTAATGCCCACTTAATCCTTTACTAACACATGCATTAAGATAACTCAGTGAAATAGTTAACTTTACAATATTTATGTGACTTGAAGTGTGGTTTGGAAATTGTTACAAAACATGAATATAATTATCTATTGGAATCTTAATGCACTTCAAGTCTCCAAGACATAGTTCTATGTAAAAAGTCTGAGCACTTAGTGGTTGAAGATGTTTGTTGTTATATGTTAAAAGATAATGAAAAACAGGCATACCTGCATATGCCACGAGAAGAACAGGTGTTTTAGCTGCAGCAATATCATCCTGAATTAATTTCTCCAACATAGCAACATCCTGAGGATAAAAAAAAGACTAAATATGTAAACAATTAGATACAACCATGATTATACAATTGCAAAACCATTAGTGCAATTACATGGTGATCAAATCTAATTCTTACTGGGATAATGCTTCAGTCGAAGGAAAGATTATATGCATAACTCACCATTTTGCTGCTGGCTCCAAACATTGTGTTACACGGCACTGTACAAATACAAGACATGGGCAGCCCAAGCTGAAAGTAGTAAGTGCAAAATAAAACATGACACAATGAACAATCAATTTTCTTATTTAATTCTAATGTAAAACCTAACAATCTAAATTTAGGAAAGGTAAATAGTTTTCTTTGTAGACTTTCATTCATTCAATAATTGTACATGTCCTGCATCTGACCAACGAAGATTCTCCTGGCACCTTTTTAGTAAATTATTTACCTGTGTGCACAGATACTGTCCCATCCCAACCAAAGCCGCTGCACTTAGATAGATAACAGGAGGTCGGGAGTAGAGTGCTTCAAATCCTTCCGATGCATACTTCGGGTACTTCTGATGTAATGCTAACTTGCATATCTTAACAAAACCATCCCGTTCATCGTCATGGAAACACCCAGAGGAATCAGGAAATCTATCAAAGAAAAAAAACACAACACACTACAGATTACTGTCTGAACATTAACTTCTGGGCAAAGTTACACTCAAACACGTTTATTTCTACTGAGTATTATTAGAATTATTTTATGATTTAAAGGATCATAAAATAAAATAGTTCGTTTTAAGTTTATTTCTCATGCATCCTAAGCTATTTATATTTGTGAGAGAAAAGTGAAAAATGCACTATTAAACTTAACAAAACAAAACAAGAAATGAAATGAGCAATCGTACAGTTGTTAGAAAAAAAAGACAAATCAGCACAGACCCACAACAAGATCCCCAAAGGTTTACATTAGAAGCTGTTGCTGTGAATGGGGCTAATCAGTGTGGACCTCACCGAAACAAACGAGACAGCCAGAGCTGGCAGTCAGCAGTAATCCTGCGAGTGATTTTCTTCAGGTGGTCTGTGCTCAGAGTAGACATGTAGGCTGCTACTCCATGGCCAACCAGAGAGGTGTATCCGTGCATGTCTACTTCTTGTAATTCAGCTTGCCTGTAGATCAGGAAAAAAAGAACAGTAATTGTCATGTGTAATAAAATTTTTCTACTAAACCAACCGTCTATCCCTTCTTATCAGAGAAACACACATACACATAAGGTTAATGCTTTCAGTTGAGCACAACCTAAACAAAATGCAGTTAAAGCATATAGTAAAGATTGCAAATGTTTTCCATCAGAATCAGTCTAAATCTACACTAGTATAGGGGGGGGCAAGTGGTTTATGTAGTAATAGTACCAATTAATGTTTTACTCATTCACCGAACAACCCTTTCCCCCACCAACACCCAAGAGTAAAGTCTATTGCTGTTAGCTGTCTTACAAACAAAGCCATTTTCTTTTAATTTATGTTTCTTCATCATTTTGCTGGCAACAGGGGAAAAAATGTTAAGGTCCACACCAGAGAGAGACAGAGACAGACAGACAGACAGGTTTCCAAAAAAAAAAAAAAGCAACAACAAACAAAAGATATTTCCAAAAATGGTTTGAGTTTTTATTCACAATCATCACAAACTCCTCTCTCTTCATGTAATAACTACTATCAGACATCTGTAAATTAAAAAAAACTTAACTTTATGGTGTAAAAGAAAACAAGTGGGACCAAATCAAACAGGAAATTCTAACAAAGAAAGTACAAAAAAATGAACGAGGTAGTCATTAGGGAAGGTAATGCACACACAGACAGCAATGTGTTGCACAGTGACTTTGCATAGTGCTGATAACCCTATCGACGAAAGCAGTAGGCAATAAAGTCCTTTGGCTTTTCAGAGAAGTCTTTAGTTCTTAGAGGGGGTTAACAAGCCTTCTTAGAGCATCTTGAACATACCCAACAGGATTTAGCTAAAAGCATTTTGGGCATATTATACAAGAAATGATTTACTCTTGAAAATATTGGTCAATTACACATGCCCTACATGGAAAAATTATCATCCACTAAATGAAGTTATCTCCAATTGCATGTTCATGTGATCAGACAAAGGAGTTCAGAATTTTGCCCCAATGTCTCATTACAGTCAGGGTACCTTCCTGAAACACATACAGATCTGTACACCCATCAAATGAAATTCCTGTCCCAACCACCAATATCCCCCCCCCCCCAGATGAGACTCATGGCATTTACCCAAGGCTAAATCTTGACTCATCAGTAGACAGTATGACTCCAGTTACGTGGCATCCAAGTGACATATTTGTGGCAACAGTTCAATAGCTTTTGTTTGTGGTAGTGGTTCAAGGGGAGACACACCACAGATTTTCTGGCACAGAGTCCTGTTTCACACAGCACCCTGCATGTGATACCAATCCTGTGGCCACAGAGAGATCAGAAATATGCTGGGTTGGTGTTAAAGTTTTGCAGCACCAAGCCAAAAGGGGGATACAATAATCATATGACCTGTGGTTAACAAAATGAATTAGTTTTCAGACAATATCTCCATGCACTTGAAATTATCTCTAAAGCTGAGAAAATCCCACTGGGTCTGCAGCTGTTTGACCTTTATCCCACAAATAGCTCTCCACCTGGGAGAGTCTGCCAAGCAACTATGGCTATCGGTTTGTAATGTTGCCCTTCAAAACAAATATCTCAGCAGAGATACAAATTTATACAATCACAAACCAGTTTTATTTTCATGTCTATACCGAGGATAATTTACATACTTCTTTGATAAATCTAGTGTTGAACATTCGGGTCCCAAAAAGGAGAAAAAAAAATATGAATAATTAGAAATCCAAGCTGTTTCCCCCCTTATTTCTTGAGTACACTATAACCTCAAGTGGGAAAACCCTGGTACAGGAGCATAATGCCATGTTGGTCAATTCTGCTGTCTCCAGGCGTATTTTTAGTATTCAATGATAATAGTATTTGCACGTGTCAATGGTGGGATTCAAACCAGGAACCTCTTGGTTGTAAATACAGTTTGCTAACACACGAGCTATTTCAAACAATGACATTTATCAAAAGAATTTTATCTTTATTTAAATTCAGTGATTAGTTTCTCCTGGTACCTTGGCTTGTTAACATGTAGGCAAGATAAACACACAGGATTAAGTTCTATACTTGGTCTGCTGATTTGATCTATTGAGCTCTGTGGTTGACTCGCCAAGATTGTTGTTTTCTGTCCACTTTGGTTAGTGGTTCTTTCCTGAACAGACATTTTCTGTGACCCTGAGCTTTTTTTTTTTTTGTATCTCCTGTTTCTCTCCTGTGTTCCTTCACTCTGCCCATCCACAACTGCATGGTGTGAAAGATTGTTCGATGATGTTGTGTGCTGTACAGTCTCCTCAGCTTTTCTGAGGTACCTCGGACATATGGTAGGGAGATCGTGTTCATAATGATTTTAAGCTTTGTTGATAAAGTCTGTCAGGTATCAATTTCGTTGAAACGTTTCCATGACTATCTTCATTTCTGTACTGAGGCTCGATGGTGTGATTCATAATCCAGCATCATGTAGCCTCATTGAAGGGCATCAGCACCCTAGATAGTACCATCCACAGCACAGAAACGAACAGCAGGAGCACCATAAAGAGTGTACAACTAAGCTACCCTTCGAGGCAGGCAGAATAAAGAACTGCGTATATAACATCCCATGCAGTTGTGGCTGGGCAAGTATACTGGTATCATTAAAAGTGAAGGAACACAAGAGCAAAAGAAAGGAAAGAGATCAAAAGCTCATCTGTTCAGAAACTACTAACCAAAGTCTTGGCTGCTGAGTTCACTGGAAAGCTTGACAGATCAAAGCAACAGCATGCACGACTGTGGTAAACCATTCCACCTACAGTCCAAGCGTAGAACTCAGTCCTATATGTTTCCTCTGCCTACATGTAATCAAGCCAAGGTCACAGGAGAAACCAAATCAGTGAATTTAAATAGAACTAAAATTCCACCAATAATTGTCAGTGGTTAAAACAGCTGTTGGTAGCACACCAGATTACCAACCAAGAGGTTCCTGGTTTGAATCCCACCAATGACACTTGCAAATAGTATCATGAATGAATACTGAAAATATGCCTGAAGACATTAAGAGAATAAACTTTCTAAAATGTAGCAATAAGAATGAAATGGAGGTGGTAACAGTCCATCATCATCTAAGTTATAATCCATGTCAAACCAAACCTCCATAATAATACAGCCAGATTAAATTTAAACTTCTTTAAAAAGCATTTTTTTTCCTTATTTATTTCTAGCATGAAATGACAGGGTTACAGTAAATAAAAGCTCATAATACAGACGTCTCAAATTCCAGTGTATCGACTACAAATAATACTGTGAAAACTAACAAACTATGCAAATAAAGAAAAAAAAATTAAACAAATTCTCTTTTTTTTTTATTTTAAAGGTAACATTCAGACCAAATTTCATATTATTCACACACAGCAATGCACTGGTGAATGGCTGTCTGTTGTTGTTTTTACCTTAAGCTGCTGGTATTGTTGCACACTTGTGATTTCAATTTTCAGCTAAATGTTTGAGGTATTTTAGATCTACCCTTTGCTAGTTTTAGTTTTTTTCTCCTTTAAAATACATTTTAAAAGTATGCAATATAACTTGCATATGTAACTACAACTTAGAATGTTTCTTTCTTTCTTGTTATGCCTTTTTGCTGATAATATGAGCAGCAGTAATATGCTTGCTGCTCTATATAAAACAGAGGTGGTAAGCAGATTAATTTGCGATGTTATCAATTTTGTTGAATCAATAACAATAAAATCCTTGTATTCAATAGGCATATAAAAAAGCAATCAAAAGGAATTAAGATAACTGTAAATAAAAATGTGAGCAAATGAGGGGGGCTATGATTACTTTTTAAAACTATGCATGTGACCTTTAATTTAGTTTGTTTACAAATGTACTGCCACCATAGATAAAGGATATACTTGAGCAATCTGGGTTTCAGTGTTGGGAGAAGTTACAAAAAAAAAAAAAAGAAGACTAGAGAACACATCATAGATAGATTCCATGACAATAGAGTGCTATCATATTCATGATCAAAAAAAGAAAAACAAGTGGATTATTTTTGTAAGCATGTCAGACGGGAGAGATCAGCTGAGATAGTAGTGCATTATGGGCAGGTTTTCTTACTCAAAGGAAAAAAAGAAGCTAGTTTCAGATACCAGCTGCACATCATCGATAAAACAGACGTTAACATCAAAGAAAAAAATACTGACTAATATTTCTTTTATAAAATGAAAATGTTTTTGTTGTTTAGCCAGCAAATGTGAGGAAAGATTATCAAATTTTATACAACCGAATTTTAAAAATGTTCTATTTTCTATCATCAAACATGTTACAGTTTTAGTTAATAACAGTTAAAATGACCTGTCCCAATTAAACATTCCACGGTCTAATTATACATTTCACACTGGTTTTTAGCTTTGATTTTGCCAAGATAAAAGCTTCTCTCGAGTATTATTGAAATTCAGTTCAATAAGTTCACCTCCTGCTGGAATGAGACACCAGAACATGTGGTAAAACTAGGGAATTAACTGATCTCACAGCAAGGTTTAAAAAAACAGGCAGTTTTTACAGAAGATTGGGAGCACAGGCAGGTGGCATTCCTCGCTCAGAGAACAAGCATTGAAAGAGGATTCATTACTCATTTCTGAGGATTAATGGGAAGTGAACATAAATTTTTTGATTTCAGCAGGCAATAGAAAACAGAAAAGAATGGAATTTGAATGAGGTGGTAGGCATAGAGATCAAGCGAGAGGTGATTTGAATGAAATGGAATGTGACCACGAAGGGAGGTGGTGACAGCTGCCACCAGCCGCAACCCTTCCATCCATGCGTCTGGCCATTGTATGTCATGCAGTGGTGTTTTTACATCAATTTGGTAAACAAACCAACCAGACCTCTGTGCCCACCTCTCTTATCACAAGATTGGGAAAGACTGCTCCAGACTATTCAGCACCACCCTCTACTGTCTTACTCTGCATTTCACCAAGCTAAAACAAAAGGTAGTTGCATTTCTATGCTGTTTTGTATATTTTGCATGCAAATCTGTCATTTTATAAAAGAAAACAAATTTGAAAATTTTTTTTTTTTGTTCTGCATACAGTGGTAGGATTGCCAATCCTATACCACTGGTTAAGGGTTAAGTACCAAGGCCTTCATGTCAGTGAAAAAGAAAAATCTGCAAGGCAGACTTGTCTTCAACAACTAAAGATGACTATACATGCGTACTAAAGTAGGAAAAATGGCACCCGTCATTTAAATACAACTTACATTTTGTTTCTGATGTATCATTGTTAAAATAAGGTGCTTTACTCAAAATAATACTGCAGGATATACAGTTACTGAAATTTACTGCTTTATTACTACAGTCTCGTCTCCAGAAGTAATTATGTTAAGGACGTCTGATATCAAAAACAGACTTAAATGGTTTTCATGCCAATAATGCATTTTCCAAGCTATCAACACCTGTTTTGCTTTTAAAAAAATCAAACAAAAAGCACAGGGTCATGCAACCAGGGCATCCCAACCCACTACTGTGAAACCCGTTTTTGGGCCCTACCATTAATCTCTGTGACCGTTAAATATTACCACAGGCCAAAGGGGACATTTTTCTGTTGTTGTTTTAAATCAATGGTCGGCCTTTGTTTCCTTTCTTTTATTCAGTATGGATAGTAGTGCGTGTTCAACCAAGGCGTGGCTTATCACAGAATCACAAGAGTACTGAATTTAGGCCTAGATCCACCCACAATGTCAACTGAAACCTTATCTATGACAAGTTTTTTACAAATTTCTTAAAATAATGTGTTCTACTTATAAATCGCTGTTTCAATTGTTGATGATTTTTCATCACTAAATAATTCAGGTAGCCACATATCTCCAATACGGCCGGTGTGCTTCTCTCATGAATATAGGCTTAATAAACTTTTTTACTGGATTCGGTCACCTGGGAAGCTCCCTTATCCAGTTCTGTAGCCAGACCAGTGACCAAAGATGTATCATTTGAAGAGGGATCAATGTTTCTTCTACAGGAAAGTTTTACCATGGTTCATTTAAGGAAATCATTTTCCTGCTTCCCTGTTGAACCTTAATCCAGCTAAGTGCTACTCAAGTTTCTCAGCACCTCTGGCATCTATCGACCAGCATATTTGTAAATCAGGGGGAATGACAACTTTAGTACCATGCATAAAAACTTTGGGATTTTTTTTTTAAAGATTGTCAGCACTTAAATTGTATTGAACATCTAATCCATATCAACTTTAACTAAAAACAAGGTTCGGTATGCTTTGCTATCAAACCGCCAGAAGAAAATTTCAGAGAAAGATGTTACCTTTTTTTATTATCAACTCCATCTGGTAGGTTTTCATATACCACAAAGTTTTCAACAGTTTTCATTACATCACTGATAGGCTGTCCACTGAAAATACAAACAATTTAAAACACCAATTAAAATAAAAATAATACAGCCGTAAATAAATGGGCCAATGAGTGACAAACAGTTTCAAAATTATGAGAACGTATCTATTCATAAGCTGTGCTGATGTGCTTGTACAATATTTCTTTTTTTAAATAATACTTATTAGCAACCAAAGTAAAGGATCCCCATAAACGATTCAAGATAATTTGAAATAAACAAGCAATGTGGCAATTCTTTCAGTGGAGGAACAGAACCGAGTTCCTATTCGGTGCCTCTCAATTTCCAGATTACTTCAGTTGGGAAGCAGCAGTCTGTTAAAGAAACCAGCAGGCTGACTAAGTTCATTCATGTGTATCACATTAAAAGGTGTAACTAAGTACACTTCAATTAGCGGCCATTGTTTTGGTTTTGTGATTTTCCAAACTACAAACCCACCTGAACTGACATAGATGCACATTTTTTTTACCTCCATAATATTAGACAAGTTCAAATAAAACTGCACCAAAATAGGATATCACCATAATGGTATCCAGCCAAGTTTCATTTGAAATTCCCTCAAATATGAACAATAAAAAGTAAAGTACTTATCAAAGACATTTTTTTTTAAATTTTAACTAAAAAAAAAAAAAATAAATATATAAACAATTTTTCCTTAGGAAACCCCCAACCCAGCAAATCAGAATATTACCCCAATGAACTAGTATCAGTAATAAAGCTAATTGTGTAATAATATTTAAACTTTCAGTTAACCTTACAATAAAAGAACCAAAAAATATCAAGGACCACTAGGAAACAGGTGTGATTTTGTATGATAAGCTACAGCAGGATGAAGTACCAGCAGTAGTATAGTTAATGATGGACTATTACCTCAGTCTTCATAATTTTTATTGCTAAATTTCAGAAAGTTTCCTCTCTTGCTGTGATCAGAACTTATTTTTTAGTATCCATTGATACTATTACTTGCGTGTGTCACTGGCAGGATTCAAACCAAGAACCTCTTGATTGTGAATCTGCTGTGCTACCAAATAAGCTACTTTCAACCATTTACAATTATTGGTGGAATTTTTTAAAAAGAGAGAAAACGTTTTGAGTAGACTGCTTGACTAAATTACCAAACACACTTATATAAAATGCTTTACAGGTAGACAATTATCTCCTTTGCAGTATCATTCTAAATCTCTGAAGCACAGTAAGTTGTCCACCCCATTCACAAGAGCACTATTAGCTGTAGATCAAGAATTAAACCAGAAAAGCTGAAAAGCAAGTGGAATCAGGAAGTTTGACACCAGCAGTTTGGTCATCCCAGTTGTTCAGATATATACTGAGTATGAAACAAATGATACAGCAAGAAGACTATTGGCTACTAAAGATTTACCATCTTAGAATTGACAATTTTACATTTTGAAATTTATTGCAGAGAAAGCCAGGTAAAAATCAATCATTAACTTAGGCAAGGAAGCCTGGTCATAAAAGTTAAGTACAAATATGTAGCAGCTGGTAAATGGAAGATTAAAAATAAAAAAGCAACAAACTTATTTCAAATATTAAGACATAATTTAGAAATTGTTCACAATGAGGATAAGAGCAGTTAAAATTTTAATTGTATTGAGACTAGCCACAGCCACGTACCATAGCCAGAGTCACATTATCAATGGAGCAAATCCACCAGGGCAGATATTTAAAAAAAAAGTTATTTAACTGTTTCAGTTAGATCTGGTTGGTTGTTTTCATGAATTAACTGCTGAACCCTACACATAAGATAATTAAAAAGTGAGAAATCATGAGTATAAATTCCATTTTTATCCATTTTGTTCATTTTATTCTGCAATCATCAATTGTTCCAACCTTTGAAAATGGTACTATTGATAGTAAATGACATGTACATATTAGATCTTTGTAGGCCTTAATGTGGCCCTGACTATACGGCAAATGGCTATCTACTTTGGAAATAATTTTCATTGAAGAGATTGAGGATGGTTACATGGCTACAGCAACTTCTATCCAGCAGAAATTATGACCTTCAAGGATTAGCCAAGAGAATCTGCTTTGTCAGTTGCTATGTACAGTTAAGCAACAGGTGCTATAGCTGAGAGTTAAAACTAATAGGAACAAGTACAATCATAGGAAGTCCAGATGAGAAAAAATTCTCATCTACTTACTCATGTAAATAAATCAATCTCTTAGCTCAGAACTGACTCGGTGATAATTTCTCATTTTTGTTTCTAGTAATCCTTTTTTCTAACATTAAAAGCAAATAATGGGTGTTGCCAGTAGTTGAGAAGTAAATACATAGAGAAACTTAGTCGTCTAATGAAAATTCAGACCTTACCCCACTTTTCACGTGTCAGCAGAATAGGAAGTGGGACAGTGAACCACCAGAAAAGAATACACTCAAGGAACAGCAGACTGCTGTGTTTTTATACAAGCATATTGAGAGGAACAAAAAAAAAAAAAAAAAACAAAAAAAAACTTACTTTCCTTGCAGTGACTCTGGAATGTGAGCAGACAGAAGCTGCTTTTCTCGAATGTTTCTCTCTGCATTGCATCTTCTGAATTTTTAAAAAGGAAACAAGAAAAGAAAGAAAGAATAACCCAACCACAACTAACAAAATGGAATTAAACACGAAATATACTTAATATGGTACATGCATAAGCTCAACATTTCTGACAATTTAAACATGTATCTGTAATAATAAATGAATGAATTGCTGCTATCAGTTAGAACTATATGTATCATATGCAATAAGGTTTCTATATTTCTATCAGTACAGTACTACATATAAAGATAGCAGCAAGGTCACCTTTTCTCTATTTTGGTATCATCTACCATGACAAATTCAATCACAGGTGGTATAAAGTTGATTGTCATTTCCCCTGAATAAGGATTTACTGATAAACGATGATTTACTGAAAAGTTGTTTAACTACATTAAGGGATTAGTACTCTATCTGGTTCAAATCTAGTTTTTTTCTTAATGTATGTATGTGCCAAGAAAATTTATGAACAACGACTAAAATAGACGACAATGCCCTGTCATTAGAATAAGTTATTTTGTTCTGAAACACAAACAGCAAAATGAAACTTTATGTTATGAAATCATTGAGCCACCTTTTGCAACACACACAGACCTACAGTTTCATGATGAATCAACAAGATTTTGTATCACAATCTGTCCAAGGTCCAACCCATATACATGTAACAGCTTTGCTTCATTACATTTCATTGGGTCGCTATCAGCTGACAATCTCAATGCTCCCAAAGGTGCTCAATCAAATTCATATCAGGGATTTGGAAGTATCCGGGTAAAAAGCTAAATGCATTAATTCTTCCTCCCCTTCAAGCTGATAACACCATACATGTGGTATGTATAACCATGCTCCTAATATGGGCATTGAATCTTAGACCATGATAGACATCTCTTTAAATTGGCGATGTACCTGACAAACACCAATTCTGTCTCAGTTACATCATTTTGCTAGTTGTATCATGGCAGTGATCAGCACAATACAAATTGTGGTAATAACAGATTGATAGAATTTGGTCAGTGAATTTTATAATATGCAAATTTTTTGAAACTTACTGATGTTTCTTATAATAAAAAATTAATGATACTTTTTTAAAAAATGCAACAGAACTCTGATTTACTAAACACCTCTATTAACCAAATTCAAAAAATTTATTTGTTATACTGCTTGTTTCACAGTGTGCCACAATTCAAAAGTCAATTGGATGGTCAGTGCCATGCAGATCATGGCTGTCCAACTTCAACTACCTCCTATTCACTAAATAAAGTGATGTTTAAGTTCCCACACAACTATGTTCTAGCGCATGTGCTGCAATGGGTTAAGTACCCATTCCTTTCTTTGTTACACAATAACTGGCCCAGCAGCTGTGTGTGTGTGTGTGTGTGTGTGTGTTATATATATATATATATATAGAGAGAGAGAGAGAAAATCAAGTTAGCTGCAACGTAGGAAACTGACAAACCTACAGTAAGTGATTTGAAAGCAAAGAAGAAAGTAGTGAAGGCTTTTGAAAGTGAACTTGAATCACCTGAAGGTAGCAAGGCTCCAGAGACTATGAACGTGGAAACCAAAGATAAGCCAGACTGTTTCATATTGGTAGTTTCTATATATATATAAATAAAAAAACACTTGGGAGGGAAACAAGATTAGAACTGATTTTTTGTGCAAAAGCTAAGCTCTGTTTTCCATGCTATATTACAGTACAACTGGAAGTTCAAAGCAAGTTCTGAATAACAGAGCTGATATCAAAGAATAAAGATATCCATGCATCGCTTTTCTTCTCCCAATGTGCCTGCCTTTATGCTGCCATGGATCAAGGTATCCAGAAAAGCCTAAAAGTACCACTATCGAATGTTAGAGAAATAGCTTCTTTCTGACAGTGATTTCAAAACAGTATGCTGCATTTCTGGAACCACCTAACAATAAAAAAAGCATTGTTTGAGAACAAAGAGCATAAGAAAATGTTGAGCAAAGAACCCTGCGACATAACCAGCAAAAGTTCTGGCAAGCATTAATTGAAGAGAAAGTCTAATGATCTGGTGATCCAGCTGAGATAACAGAGGAACTCGTTTAGGTTTTGAAAAAGATTCAAGGATGCACTGACAGCGAAGTGTGTGATGGAAATAAATGGCTCAAAGGAGATTGCCATTCTTTCTACATCTGTTTGAATTTGCCTATGTGATGACTGATAATGGTCAGATACACGAGCATGATGATGTAGTTGGCAAAGCAATGAATGACATTTAGCCAGCCCAGGGCTAATAAGAGATTTGACCTCTTTCAAATGGGTAGAACCACAGAAGAAAGCTGAGTCAAAACGGTTATTACTTAGTGCAGGCATGCAGAACCTTGCAACTAGTGAAAGGGAACAGTGACTCAAGCAACAGGTTGCAAATGTTTTTAAATAATTATTGGCATTAATCAACTGAAAAATAAAACTGGATTACAATGATCACACTTTTTTGTTTTCTAAAACTTCAATAGTTTAATATAACTTCCCATTTGTGAGAGCTGTATGAACATGACATGATATTCAGTTTTTTTTTTTCCTTAAGAAATGAAAAGTATCCAAACATTTCAATTTTCTTAACACCCACCCGCTGTGCCCAATTATTTTCAATAACCAAAGTTATTCTGTACATGTAATAAAATACTTAGTGCACTTTGCATTAGATTCATCATGCCACAGGAAATGCATAATCAAGCTTGTCAAGTAAAAGACAACAAAAACATTGTTTTTTAAAGCTGAAGGCTATTTCATATTGTGCTAAACAATTTTCTTGCTAAATGATTAAAAATCCATATGCATTTTTTTTTGTGTTTATAATAAAAATTCCATCATAGATGAAAACCAGTGCCAAATAAGACCATCACTGATCCTCTGTTGGCCAACCCAAGGCTGTAGAAATTTAGCTTAGAATATACTCAATTATCAAGCTAAACTACTATGGACTTTAACAGTGTGTGTGTGTGTGGCCGTGACTGCGACTGGTTTATTCTTTTAGACTTTTTACATAGATTTACTTGAGAGATAGAAAGATAAAAAAAAAGCTTTAGATTAGCCAACCTGTGGCAATATACTAAAATTATATGGTTACTCTAAACACAGGATTTATCATTAACAGAAAAGTAGACTGTTTCTGGTTTTATCTCAGTAGTTTGTATTTTAGTAGAAAAAAGAAACAAAAAAATTGTAAAAAAATTATGAAAATTTATAATCTTGGTCAGAGAGATATTTTAACCAACCAGTTACTCACAACCACAGAATCATGATTACTGGACCATCCCTAGGTTTCAAGGTTGCCTGCACAAAAGGAACTCACCAATAATCATTTCACTTTAAACTTTCTCCAAACAACTCAGATCTTACCTGCCAATTTCATCCATGGTTTTAAAACTTTCCAGTATTTGATCTTCTATGTCTGACAGGACAGAATGAATGAGAAAACTAACTGAAGAAACAAACAATACTGGTCAAAGACAAGATAAATTAAACAAATGGCCATAATAATAATAATAATAATACTAAGGTTAGGACTAGTGACTAAGTGAAATGGAATTCCCTACTAATTGCAGACCAAGGAGATTATTATCTGAACATTACAAAAAAAAATATAATAAATTATAATTATTATTATTGCTTTTTAGATGATTTCATTCCTCAGTCTTGCTCTGAAAATTTTGATGAAAGGGAAACTTCAAGTATTTGTAAAAACTAAGTTTTTTTTTTTTTAATATCCATTACATTTTAACCCATTCTTTACCTACCAGTTTTCTTTAAAACATCTTTTACTTAAATATTTGCCAAAATCAAATTTCTACTAACTATCTGCACGTCTCTGTTTTTCAGAGTTCAACGAAGTAAAGACATCAATGGTACACCAGCAAAAACATTAAAGGGAAGACTGAATAAGGGTTCCTGGCTGTCTACAGTAGAAAATAGCAGAGACAATTATAAAATGGCTAAAATAATATCTAGGTCTGTCATTAGAAAAAAAATGGTTTGTCTCTCCTAACGAAATCATAATAAACAAATAGAGTAAGTTACTGGCAATACTTGCAAATAACAATAGTGCAACCCAATCTAGCACTTTCAAGCACATTTCTTCACAGTAATGAACTTCATAACACCTTGTAATAAGCAGCACAGTAGGCTAGTGATTAACCTACTGGACTGTCAAACTTGAAGACCCAAGTTCAATTCCTGCAGGGCACCAGTTCAATTTGGCATACCTCCCTGATATGGTTTCTTCTTTTTTTTCTTCTCTTTGTGTGGTGCAGGCATACGGGTGTGAGTGTAAAGTTTGTGTATGCATGTTTATCTCTGGGGAGAAGGGAATGGAGTAGGCCGAAGCTGTGTGGAGCAAGCTCCTGGTGTAGGCCTAAAAGGCCGTGTTGAGGCACCAAATCACCTTGTGTAACTGGCCACCTTGGCGGCCAGGGTATGGGCGCAAGTTCCCCGTGTTAGAGTGATTGCTTCCCCAGCCAAAAAAACCAATCTTGGGAAAAAGGCCTCAGCACATCAAGTCTGAAAATCGGTCTCGACGCACCTAACCTTCCCAGCCAGATAGGCAGGCCAAAGGCAAAAACACCCCTTGCCTCCACTCTTTTCGGGCAGAGGACTTTCTGTCTACAAAAGCCACTAAGCAGAGTACTCGCCGTCCAACCCTCAAGGGTCGACCCCAAGTGACCTCGCCCAAGGGCGTGGTCCTTGGTCGTACTGATCCTGTGAGTTTCCTCCCACATCTGTAGGGACCCCACATGGCACACACAATTGGCAACACCTCTTAGCAAACCACCATTGGAACATGCTCCCTTGTAGGCATTAGGGTAAAAAAAACATTTTAATTAAAAGATACAAAAATAAATTTTAAAAACAGTAATGAATAATCTTTATTAGTATTTGTTATTTTCATCACTATGTTTCAACCGGTGGAATCTCCGATTGTCTTCAGGTGTCATATTGTGTGTATAAACACATCAAATCCAGTGCCCTGGCTGAGGATTGAACCTACAAACCTTTATTACTAATGTTTGGGTACTACATTCTTATCCACTTGGCCAATGTCCCACGACAGAGGTTCGTAGGTTCAATCCTCAGCCAGGGCGCTGGATTTGATGTGTTTATACACACAATATGACACCTGAAGATGATCGGAGATTCCACTGGTTGAAACGTAGTGATGAAAACAAAGATGAGGATAACAGTCCAGAAATATCAATATGTAATAATAATGAATAATAAATTTAAACATATTTAAGAAAAAATGTTTTCCTATTTTGCATTATAGCTTCAAAGATATGGTCAGGAGGAGCCAGGTGTGCATAGCAAACACAGATGAATAAATAAATGAATGGTGTGACTTGTGATGAAAGAAAGTGTGAAGGAGAAACTTGTCTTAGGAAAACCCACTGCATTGCTTGTGTTTTGAACTAAATTAATGTGTACATTGCAGATATTTAACAGTAAAAATTTCCATAAATGTGGAGCACACTGATGCTTGGGAGTTAAAACCAGTTGTTGAATATCAGTGACAAAAGACACTGTACACCACAAGTCCTACCTGGCTGGGAGCCACGTCTGCTATTCCACTTCAAGTGGTAAAGCTATTGACACAATACACAAATGTAAGCTTTCATAGCCTCGGGTATCTGAACAAGGGGAATACTATCTGAGTAACATAATGGGAGGTCTGCCTGCTCATAACAACACAATATCTCTGCATTCAATTTAATAGTATACAACAATAAATTTTTAATTAGCCTCAATCTAAAAAATAACAAAACTATCTCCACCATATAAAGTTATATTTAAGAATTCAAGAAATTTACAAATTCTCCAAGACTTAAAATTTAGAGCTGCCCTTCAGAACAAATATCATGCAGTATTTAAATGCATTATGCACATAAGTGTATATATACATAACATTTTTTTAATCAATCACAAAAAGAAATTCAAATGCAATTTGCCAGAGATACTAAATATAATACAACATTTGTACAATGTTACAGCATCATTTCTTTATTAAATGAAGTGTTACACTAGTAAGTTGGAACAGAAAAAAACTGAAATTTCTGTTCATGCAGTAAGGCATTTAAAAAATTTTTTTTTAATTAGAGGTCAGTCAAGGTTAATACAAAATAGAATTTAGCTTATTTACATAAATGTTAACAGAATGGAAGGTGCGGCACCAGTCATATGATTTATAGACATTATCAGCAACAGCTGATTTGAGACTGTTCAGATATATCAATCAATATTGACAACCATTACAATCTGAAAAAGATTGATACTTAACAAGAGTCCATTGCCTTTGTCTTATATTCCCACTTACTGCTGTTATGTTACTAAATGCTCCAAATTTTAAGACTGTAGCAATGCATCTGAAAATTAAAGGCTCTAATAAAATTACATTTCTTCAAAACCTTTCAGCTATATTGCTAAAACACTTGCAAAAATAAATATTTTACAGATTTGATTTATATTGTTCAGTTTCTCATAATTAGGCTATTCCTTTGTATCTCAACAGACAGAACCAGCTGATGCAACCAACCAGCTTTCATAGTAAGACAAAGTGAGTGCAATGCTATCCATTATGCACAGGTCTATAAGTAATGAATGCTGTTTCTAATACTGATCAAAATTTTCAAGTTACCCAGTTCTCTAATCTTTGAAAGATTAATGTTGTGCAGAACTTGTTTCACCATCAGGTGAATGGCAATTAGATAAACAGACATCAAAATCATAACAGTATCAACCACATACAAAGAACACTGTCAGTAGGCATTAATCAAGATGACGTCTTATTTTGCAATGGCTTTCAAATCATCGCTTCTGAATGTACAGGAAGAGTAACACCAGTGAGATGGGATAAACAGACACTTGCCCTTTTGTCCAGCCTTAAATTGAGACATTTATTTATACAACGTTAAACTGTAGTGATGTGATACCCAAATGTATGAAATAATTTATTGGCAAATGAATGCATACGTCTTGATTAGCTAAGTTATTACAAAAACCATCCTCTAGAAAGTATTTGCTCAAAATATCAGAGAGGCAGTAGAACCAGCAACATAATCACTATCATTAAAAAAAATAGCAATAGTGTAACATGGAGATTCTATTGTATGTAAACCTCTTGCGCCTGAAACCTCTGGTCAAAGTTAATTCTGTAAACCAGACCTTGCAACCTGTCAGGGAGGACCATTTTAAAATATCAACCAACTTACTATTAAGCAACATTGTGTCAACTATCAAACTATGCAGATATAATATATATATTTCTTTTAAACTCTCTCTCTGGTTCCGCTAGCTGATCAGCTGTTTCTCTCAGTTGCATTACCCTGTCATCTTTAATTAGGGCAACGTCGCTCCTGTCTTCAGTACAAGACCATCGTCGTTCGGGTTAATATCTTCCGATGGGTTTTTCTGTATCAGGAGTCAGATGGGGAAGATGATTTTAAGAATCATACGAATCCCTAATACTGCAAGACCAATATTTCGAGTGGAGAGATTAAAAAAAATAAAGAAGGATAGACGATACTGAAGGATCTCCTGCATTGGTTGTTTGAGATAGGGTAAAGGAAACGTTACCGGCTTTAGCATAGCTTACCTGTGTGCAGAGGGGGGGGGTCTAAAGACAGAACAACTGTATAGATGGGTTTGTAAACGAGTTTATTGTAGTATGGTGAACAACCGCTCCACCTACTCGGTGGCCTGGTACCGAGAGGAGAGTCTCTGAGAGAGATGCTCACGAGAAGCTGGCCTAGCGGGATTGATTACCTGGGAGTTTAACAAAGTCTCCCCAGAATATGTGTGTGTGTGTATGTGTGTATGGCGACCGTAAAAGTCCATGGAAACAAATGGAAATACTAATAGTAACGAGCTGAAAATGGAAGGGGGGGCTGTTTTTATTTGAATAATGCAGGTGAGAGAGAACACCGGCATCAGGTTTAATTCCTGTCGCTCACCCAATATTTGATAATGGATGGAAAGGTGGTGGGGGGGGATGATATATCGCTCGTCTGAAACCTACCTTTAAGGGCCTCTTTTTCTTCGTCGCCGGGGGGTCCTGAAGGGACCCGCTGCTGGCCGCGTTCCCGCCAGGGGTGGGATCTCCGGCCGCGGGTGACGGCGACTTTTCCAGGCCCTCCGCAGTCGCCTCCTCTACGCCGACCGTCGCCATCTTGGCACCTACCGCTTACACGCTGGCAGGGGATGTCGTAACCGCGCTCCTCCCCGGTCCGGAGGAGGTGGGGGGAGAGACCCGCGATCGTTTGTCGGGGAGGGTCCCGAGGAAACCACCCGCCCGCTCGGAGACGGCGTCCAGGGCGGATCACAGTCGCTATAGTTCGGAAGGAACCCCCCCCCAACCACCACCGCAACTTATTAAAAAAATCTCCCGGATTGCCGTAAACGGGTATCTGCCGTGCCGACGCGGCACCACTGAGGAGGGAGGACCCGACCCGTCTGCGGACCCGCAGGTTTGCCTCTCTCTCTCTCTCTCTTTCTCCAGAGATCCTCCCTTACGGGCAGCAGCAGCACCACACACACAAGAAGCGAACTTTTAAACTGGTTGTACGAAAAAAAAAAACAAACAATCTATTTGTTTTCCACCCTGCACTGAAGCCACCACCAACGACAACACGGCACCCGGGTCAGGGGCAGACAACTCTGCCTGCCGGTCCTCTGTAAACGATGCAGATGCTTCCTGGTGGATTTAGGATTCGTTGTAGTCGTATCCCGTGTCAGTCTCCTTTTCCTTTCCCCCTTCTTCGGGGAGGAGTTCTTTTGACGAACTGATGCCATTCCTTCCGCTACCGGGCTGCCAGGGGTTAATTTGGATAAGGAATGGATGATCATGTCCACAATACCCGGTTAATTTGGCTAAGGAATGGATGATCATGTCCACAATACCCTTATCTGTACAAAAATCCCCTTTTCCGGAGAAGATTCTGAAAGCTTCAGTCATTCGACTGTTAAAAAGATTTAAAAGATAAAAAAAAAAAAATTTAGGAAATCGAAACCTCGTAAGTTTTTCGTAGCCCCCGATATACGGCCGTATGTCAGTAACCATCATATGAAACTTCCTGTTTCCTGGAAATAATGGTTGGTGGTGGAGGAGGTCTTGCCTGCTCGAGCCACAAGCTCCAGGAGGGAGAGTACACGAGGACAACCGGAACTACTGAGGTTTTTGTACAGTTTAGATTACGAGATCCGGCAAAACTACGAGACAGTTCTTGCATACATAATAAATTGTATCATCATCTTCCCAGGTTTAACATTATAAACTAAATTCTCAATCTATCCTTAAACTAGAATGAAATAAACCAATCAAACAAATCTAAAAATGTAACAAAAAATAAAAAGATACATAACAAATGAAATATAATAAAGAATAATGGAAAAAAATTAAAGGAGGAAACTGATGATAGCCTTGAAAATAGATCTTTCAGTGAGCATTAAAAGGCTTAAATAGATATGTACAGAGATTGCCCTCTGAATGCTATAAGATCTACAGTGGCTATAATAAGAGAGTTGTACGGTTGATGATGTACTAACAAGTTTGGACCATGCAGAGATGTGGGGCATTTTCACCTACAATGCAAAGGTGTATTTTGTAGGCAATGTCATGGCTTTTCTGTCTCTCAACTCATGTAGTGTCGTTCTACCTTTCCTTGTGTAAAGGAATGTATAGCTTAGACCAATGCTTTAACCTTTCTAGATGGCATGGGAAACCTTTTAGACTTTTTTTTTTTTTTTTAGAATTACATTCATCACTAGAAATGCTGTGTTCCTTTACTGAATTTCCCAAGTACAAGTGTTTTGATAGCATTTTGTTTCATTTAATTTTTGTGTATTTTTTAAATTTCAATTTGCCACCAGAATCAGATATTGGTACACAGCATAGGTTAGAATTTGTTAGCCAGATAACATCATGAAACTCACTTTCGGAATATAGCACTGCCTCTTTAGATAAGAATTGGCTTTCTGTAGTTTATTTTTTTCTTTTGTGTGTGCCGATTACTTTTCAAATAAATTTCAAATTTAATTTATTTTCTATTTGCAGAAAACAGACTGACAAACAAAATCTGATCAACGTTGTTCAGGTAAGTATATATACACACACACACACACCATTGTATTTCATAATTCTAGTACATCTTTTGTGTCAAATAAATAGTATCATTGTAATCCATCTCTATTTTTAGGTGCTATTATTTATTTCAGTTCAGTTGCCAAAAGAGGAAGATGTGTGAAAGAAGTCCAATTAATGTGTCAAGTTTGATATTACTGTGCAATTTGTTCAACTTTTTTCTTGCTGGTGCAAAATCTTCGCTATTTCCATTCCTAACCATTTTCTATCGATTAATGGGACTGACAGCCTCACAAACTGGCTACCTGATGGCAGCAAAGACATTGGTGACATTTCTGTTTGCTCCAGTCTGGGCTAAGTGTGCTGCAAAATGGCGGAAAAGGCGCGCGGTTCTCATGTTTTCAATTTTCATGATGGGCATCACTTATTTGCTGCTATCGCTGATTCTTGTGTTTACTAAAAGTGGTTTATTTCGCTGTGATCTGAACTTCTCCTCCACGGATGAGCATGGTTTTAATCGAAGCAGAGTGACTGAGGTGAGCACAACAAGTCTGAATGCAAGTACACCAGTGCTTGCTTTGGCCAAACCAACATCAGCAGGAACACCTGGTGTTAATACATCAGTAGGGTTCAACACGCGTACTATCAAAACTTTCACTTTCAACTCCAGCGGAACCACGACTAGCTTTGTTGCCAAGCAAGATACCCTGAAACATTTTCAGACTTTAAAATTGCCAGTTAGAAATCATCAAAGCAAATGGACAGCAAAAGACATGTGGCATAAGTTCAAGATCAAGTTGATGGATTGGGCACACTCATTGAGAGAAAAACAGCTTGAACTCTTCTTTACCATGCTTGCCATAGTAACTGTGGGCGAGATATTTGCAGCTCCTGTTGAGAAAATAGCTGATGACAGCTGGTATGATCTATTGGATGACCTGGATGACCTGGAAAAGTATGGCAAGCAAAGAATTTGGTGCTCATTTGCATACCTCATTTTCCCATTGCTCACAGCCATAATTGTTGACTCATCACAATGCGTGCTTGGCTTCAGTACAAACCACATTTTGATACATTTTTATGTTTTTGGTGCACTGCTTGTAATTGTGTTTATTATAGCCTGGTTTTACCCGATCCCAGCCATAAGACGAACATTCAAGATTGCAAATCGTTTGAAGAGAGGCTTGAAGGTGGCCTGTTTGGGTTACCGAGGTTTCATGTACATCATCACTGTCTTTTTGATGGGGTTTATGTACTCTGCAATTGCTAACTACCTCTTCTGGGTCATCCAAGACCTTGGTGGCATAGAGACTGCGATGAGTTTGTGCATCTTCATCAGTACTCTTTCCGAAATTCCAATGTTGATCTGTGGAGACAGACTGATGAAGAAGTTTAAATCTGCTGGCATTGTTGCAATTGCTCTTTTTTGCCTGAGTGCGAGAATGACTTACTATTCCTTTGTGAAGAACCCCTGGGTCGTGCTTCCTGCAGAACTGCTTCATGCATTCACACACACAGCGATGTGGTATGCAGTGCTCAGCAACCCTGCCTTCAATCTCAGTTCCGACATCAGCCGAAGTATCAGGAGCATCTTGTCCTCTGCCTATTTTGGTGTGGGTTTTTCACTGGGTAGTGTGGCATCTGGTCTGATTTGGGATTACCTGGGAGTTGCCTTGCTCTGGCGCATTTATGCTGGAATCTCTATCATTTGGTGCTTTGTCTTTCTTCTGCTGAACAGGTGTGCTCCAAAGGATTCTGGTGTGAAATACAAAAAGCTGCTTCAAGCTGAACCGAATGGTAACAACAGTGATGATTCTAGTAACCTTGAAGCTGATTGGCTGGAGCAAGCTTTGAAAGAGTCCTGAGTAATTGGATACCTTTTTAAAAAAAATAGGGAGGGAGGATAAGAGAAAGCTCCTAATTTAGATCAAAGGTATTTCAGATTATTTAAAACATTCAAGAGTATTAAACCTTAATATACATTGACTAAATGAAAATTCTTATACGCCTTATAAATTTTGTTGAAAATTTTTTTAAAAAAAGGGGGTGCTTGATGAATTAATGTTTCTAGCATTTTAAAGTTATTTATATATTCTACTCATTTTTGAATCCACATTCCAGAAATCCATTGTGCCATTACCATCTCTCTCTCTCTCTCTCCCTCTGATATTACTGCATTGTTTCTGTCAGTGGCTTGTTGATCTTCTGTGAGGCAAAACTCCTACAATGAAATTTAGTTGTTGTTTTTTGAGTCTTTGGGTTATCATTGTCATTACATTAAGAATTTTGTCCTTTTTAAAAGAGATGTTTCTCTAGATTAAAATTTTTCTTTGGAACTTTGAAGCAAATAAATTCTAAATTGCTTATACTTCTAAATAATTAGTACAGTAAGTCTTGTGATGACATTTATGATAGAATTATAGTCAAAAAATAAAATTTACTCATAAAATTTCTTTTTCCAAAAAAAAAAAAAAAATTGTGGAGAGTTTTTATTTTGATATGATATTTATGAAAGCATCTCGGATTTTTTGTCTTATTTTTAGTAATGGAATATTCCATCCATCCATCTAGGTTAGTCCTGTTCTTGGGGCGTGAATGCTAATGTTGATAGTTTTACAGTGGCACAAACTGATCCTGAACTCTCAGCCTCTTTGTAGCCAAATTGTTTTTTTTTTTTTTTTTTTCAGTTTTTCCACAAATGTTCGACCTAAGTTGCCACGGCATCTGCCCCCCCCCATCACATGTTACTTTCTAATATATTTAAGCCATCCTGTCAGTCAGCGGGGGTGCTCAGAGTTTTACTGACCTCATTACTTGGCGTTGTACATATTGTGTTGGTTTCTAAAGCCTCTTTCACATGCCTGCTTGTGTTCTGTGATGGAACACACTGTCCAGTCGACGTGATCAACATGAGCGGAGAGATGATGAAGGAGCAAAACCAGGGATGGTTTCCATATTTACGAAGAAGGGCTATACGTAGCACCATTTGTCAGAAGGTCAAGTCAAACAAAATCTACCGAAGAAAGATTGTGATTGACCACATCAGAGCAACTTCTGAACATATTTAGCCAACATCGAAGTTGTCCACAAGTGCACCATAGAGTTAATAAATCAGTTATCACAAAGCAGGCCTCAAAGCAGGACTCTTTATCTGAGGCAGAATATACTCTGTCACCTGTGGTGGGGAATGCATTGTTGGGGAAAAAGAAGCCCTCCAGGAGCAAACTTGTCACTAACTGATTGTGTGGTGGTTGTAAAAGAAATACTGATTTTTGCAAACCAAGAACAGAACTAATTAGCCCTGCCAATGCTGACAGGAAATGGTCTCCAAAACGTAAGTTTATTAGCTGGTTCTATTACTAATAATAGAGTTGTAGTAAAAGTCCAATATAACCCTCTCATTTCTAATTATGCCTAAATCCAATCATTCCCAAAGCAGTGCTTTAGAAATAAGTCTGTGTTTAAAAAGGAAAAATTTTTTTAATTAATGATTCTGGCAGAATGATTTTGCTTCCATCCATGTATGTGTATCACGGGATTATGAAGTGATATTTTTTTGAAGTCTTACAGACCAAACCTCTGTGAAACCTATGGTAAGCTTTAACAGATATCACAGATATCATCGTCTCATGTATTTTATACATGTATGTGTATATATATAGAATATATCCTGTTGCGATTTATTTGCTTTTGTTGAACTGGAGAGGAGAGAAAGATTTCTTTCACTTAAACTGTGGCCTACAAGGGTTAAAACCTGACCAAGTCATTGATAACTTATTGTAAATAGGTTGTCTGGAATTTTATATGAAACAAATTTTTTACATTCCTTTTTTTCTAAACAGTTTCTCTTTAGGAAACTGGGGATGAGGATAGATATTTTTTTATAATTCTGTTGTTTGTTCTAATATATTAACTACTCAAAGAGAATATTTGTGTAGAGGTTTCCTAATAACAAAAGACATGACTGTTAGGGTAGCTTAGTTTCAGTAACCACCATTAGCTAACATGGCAGATGTTATTGATCTGTCTTCAGAATTTTTGCAAAAATTTGGTCAAGATATGAAAAAATAAAAACAAATTACCCTGTATTGGTACTTTTTTTTAAAAAAAGACCACAAAATGTTTAAAAAATACATATATATACATACATACAGTACTGTGCAAAAGTCTTAGGCTATCTCCATAAGTTCAGTTGTAGAGGGAATAAAACAAACTAATAAAACAATCTAATGAATGAATAGTGTACAGTAGAAAAGATGAAATAAAGATTATGTATGCTAATATTTAGTGCCTCTACCCTTTTGTTTCATGACTACTTGAATACGTCTTGGGAAATACTCTTGTCATTTTGAAATAATTCTCTGCTAGAATGTTGTTCCATGCATCTAGAAGCACTGCTCATCCTTGGTTTTGGAGATGCTGTTCATTAATGTTAAGGTCAGGGCTTTGTAGTAGTCACTCCAATAAATCTATAGCCCCTGCTCTCTCTGTTTTGCATTAAAGGTCTGCTTCGCCATATGTTTTAGATCCCTGTCATGCTGAAATATGAATACTGAAGAAATAATGTGGTGAATGAGGATTTGCATGCATCTTGATACATTCCTGTTTTCTTTTATTCTTACCAAACCTCCAACACTCATAAGCGAGATACACCCCCAAACCTGAATAAAACTTGCACCAATCTTTACTTTATGCTGCAGGAAACGTTTAATCCTCCTCCTCCTCCACATCCTACCTTCTCTTAGACCCAAAATTTTCAAATTTTTGATTAATCTGACCAAGACCTTTGAATCGATTTTTGGTATTAGGTGGCATACTTTAGTCACTTAGCCTTATTTATTCCCGTTATGTAAAAAAAAGGGTGGGGTTTCCTGACTGCCACTCATTCTTTCTGCTTTTTCCAAAAAATGCTTAAATCGTTGTATTGTAGAACCTGAATCCATGAAGATTCTGCCAGGTCTTGCTGGATTTCTCTGTCCTTCAGAGGAATTATCTTCAAGTACTTATACTCTTTTTTGAGACAGTTTTCTGGGTCGTCCACACCTTTTCCTTTCAGAAACCGAACCAGTATCTTTGAATTTCTTGAATGGAATCCTACTAATTTCACATTTGGTTTTGTGTTGTTTATGGAGAAATATTATTTTATGTTTATTAAGGATTGATGTCTTTGCCATTTTCATTCAGTTATTATTCTGAAAAGAATCAAAACAAGCAATAGTGCTTTTGCCAAGTAGCCTAAGACTTTTGTACAGTACTATTGATTATTAGATTTAGCCTGTGTCAGTAATTAGTTTTCCATAAAATAAATACAATCATGCTATATTTTTTTTTTTTTTTTGCATGATTATTCAAAATGCATGGTCATTTTCTGAAATAATTCCTACTTGGAAAAACCTTGTCTTGACTTCTGAAGGGCAGACATCTGATTGCAGGTAACTAGAAGGGGGAAGTGTGGGGTTTGAGCTATGGTCAAGGTGCATGCCAGTCGGGAGTTACCCTTGAAATCACCTCCATGTACCTAGCAAGCCCTCATTTTTAAATGTGGAAGAAAATCTGTATAAGCAGCTAGTAAAGAAGAGCGAGAAGAAATTGTGCCAAAGAAGAACCCAAACCGAAGTTGTGATAACCCGGATTCATACTGGGACCTCACCTGTGGCATTCCAGTAGTCTACTACTGAACCATCAGCTGCCCACTGAAAATTTCTCTTTTATACAATTAGATGATATGAGTTATCTGCTTTCTGAAAATTTTTGTTTGTAAAACAATAACAGGGGAGATAATAACCCTGCAACTTATGGCATTACTCAGGGTCCCTCCCCTATCAATAATTATCCTAAGGCCATTTTAAACGTATTATCAACAAAAGAGTGTTAATTAATTGCCTCTTAATAACTGCATTAAATTAACTAATCTACTGATGAAGAAGAAAGCAATAACATATCCCATGTTTGATCAGTATTTTAAGAGTACGAAAGAAGCTACTAGTATTTTGTTTTTTCTAATTTATCATAAAACGAAAACAATGCTGCTGTTGTATTATGGAAAATTAAATTTTTATTACAGAAATTCTGTTGCTGTTTGTTTTACAAAATTGAAAATTTTCTGTTATTGTTATTTTCTATAACGGGTTCATGGTGTAGGTAAAGATATTTTGGTGAATAATCAGTGCCAGAATTGTCTTAACAATACACTGATTTTCCTTTAAAGGAAACTTCTAAAATTACATTGTACTATTCTCAAGCTCATGAAAAGAGAAGATGCAGTCATTTCTCATGTTAACTGCTCATTTTCTCCATATGAGTGCCTTTGTACACAGATATTCTTCATCCTTTAAATATTACACATTGTTACTGATGATATGGTTGTGGCTTATATATTTTCAGATGCATGTTCCAGATTGTTTTCAATCACTCTTTTTCCAATCTGCATTTCTCAAAATTTGCCTTATTGAAAATATTTTTAATTTAATTTATTTTCTTAAATAGAATTTTGATCTATTAATGGAGTGAGTATGGGTTTATTAATGGTTATAATAAAATAGTTCACTCATTCTTGTAAACTTTGTGATTATTAATTGTAGTAATTTCTATACTCGTGATTTCTCCCCCGCCAACCAATCCTGCACTGACTGGGGCCTGGAAATTCCGATTTCATTAGGGAGGTCCCTATTAGGACTTCAATTTTTTTAGATGTGGAAAGAAACCTATACTGCTGATTGATGGGGAAAACAAGATTCTACACACCCTCCAAATCCGACATAATTAAAAAGCAAATGTCATAAGACAGAATGACAGGTTATCATCCACTGAGTAATTGTTTCTAAATATATTCTACATGTGAATATGAACAGCGGAAATTTTACAAGTGGTTGTCACATAATTGATAAGTTACTTGCTGCTGTCTTTTTAATAAATAGAGATACGGGCTAAATGTTAACCATTTAAATCCCTCTTTTTCTCAACCATTTTTTTTTTTTTTTTTGTTTTGAAACATTTACATGAGTTAGTTACTTCCTCTAATCTGAAGAATTCCATGTGCTTCACTTGTTGTGCAGTTAAAATAGAAAACGTTTTAAGAGTACTTTTGTAATTATTATTTCACTGTTACTGAATTTCACCTTGTTGAATATTTTTCCACATGGAAATTTGTGTCGATCACAATGGTTACTGATGCCTTCATATGTCAACAAACTGTAACAAAGTGCGACTCACTACTGTCATTCAACTATACACCACTGCACCTTCAGCCTTATCTGCCCGCTCTTCATCAGCCGGGAAGAGGTTTTGTTCCTCCAAAAGAAATATATTCATTATGCGTATTGTTTATGCTTCCTGTATTTCCAAAGCTGTATTTGTAGTATGGAGGGCTTTCAGAACTTTTTTTTATTATTTACTACCCCTACAGTGTATTGGCTTTTATATAAAAGGGAGTGACATAGTCGAACAAGTTCTGGGTTTTACTAGCACACACATACAAGTCACGAGTGATGATGCTGCTCCCCAAGCATCTGGATGCTCTAAATTTCTGAAATCATCCACAGTGAAGAGACTGGGCTTGTGAGCCAAGCAGTTAACTGTATCCAATCAGCTGCTGAGAACTGTCCATTGTTTCATTTACTTCTGGGGGGGGGGCTTTTATTTGTAACCTTACATATGACCTGTCTTAACGCAGGCTATATCACAGACATCGTTCGCTTTGTTTTGTTGCTCCATTTAAATACTTACATGTCTTTTGTTCATGTAAACTGTTTATCGAGACACTTAAAAGCTAATAATGAAACTACCTTCACGAGTTTACTACTGGGGCTGTTCAAAGGAAGCCTGAAACAGCATCACTGTAATAGCATCTGGCTGGATTTTATTTGAACATTTTTTAGTACAGATAAGTTTCAGTTACCTGTAGCATTTTAACCACGGGTTGAACATCCTTTATCTGAAACCCTTGGGGCTGACTGCATATCGGGATTCAGATGATTTCAGTTTTCAGACACGTTGTGCATACAGTAGGTATTAATGATTATTCATGTTTTTTACCTATGCAGAGTTTTTCTATTACTCATTAGCTGTTTTTTGAGATTCACTTTCACCATAAAACTTCAATAATCGGCCTTTCTGCTTTAAATCATATATAGTGGTGACATCCACCCTCATTCATGCCCCTCACTCAATCATTTTGCAGACCATGGCCAAGCCTTTGCAATACCTCAACTTTCTTAGCAACTGATAATGAATTACGCTTCCTCTTTCTCTCTTACTTTCGCCCATAAAGGTACCTGATGGTCTTTTTGATGGGTTCACTGTGAAATAACCACAAAAGTCACAAGGTAAAGTAAGAACCGTTGACTACGAACCGTGCTGATGAACAACTGGACTTTCCACACTCCAGGTCAGGTCTGAATCGGTGCAGTTCTTGCTGGCTCAGTTTCAATTTCTCATGCAAGTCGGCAGTGAAAGTGCGTGCAGAAATACCTTCAGATTTTGGGTTTTCAGGTGTATGGATGAGGGATACTTGACCTGTACTCCTGCTGGTGCTAAACACAACTGTCAGTAGGTGGGAACTTTCACTATAAAATCAGTAAGAGGTCTTTGTTTTGTTTTTTTTTTAGGCCTATGTACTGTGAAAATTTCCTTCATGACAAGTATCTCAAACTTTTTTAAAAAAAATTCTACATATTCTTACAAATCTCCCTCAGTGTCCTGATGCCATGCACTCTGTCATTCTAATGTCAAAGGAATAAATCAAACAATCTCAAAGGCATTGGATTTTATTTCCATAAATCGAAGGGTTAATATTTTATGTTATTCAGTTAGAGGTGTTTTTTTTATTAAAGTTTTTGATATACTGTGGAATATTTGTTTCTAGAAGAATTGGATGATTTTTTAAAATTGTTACTTGTATGTATGCAATTTAGGGAGTTTTGCTCATGGCTGCTCCTTTGCTGAAATTCTCGTGCAACCCACTCAGTATGTAAAGCTCAACCACTAATCTCACAATGGAGATAGGGATCCAACTTTTTTGTAATTTCATTATACATACTACCAATATTTGCATTTTAGGTTTCTTGTATAATATTAAATTGTTTTGATCTTATAAAGCTGCTTTTTGAAATTTGTAGCAATCCTGGTGGTAGCTGAGTGACAGAATATTTTTTTGGTACTGCAATTTTTCTTATTTACTTTGTATGTAAGTGTAAACTAATTCTACCATGTAGTATAACTGTGATGGATCAGACAAAATCATTAGAGCACTGATGTCTGTCAGGTAAATAAATAACAGAAAGCAAAAAAAGTTTTTGTTTTCAAAGATGACCAGAAAATTCAAACGAGTCATCACAAGAGACACTTAAGCATGTATAAATCTTCCTGCAGTGTGTTTGGTTAACTTTGTCTTTGGCAAATTAAGATTTGTATGTAAATCCTTTGTATCAATTTCCTTGTCTCTCTCTCTCTCTCTCTCTCTCTCTCATGCTGCTGAAGATATTTTCTATAACTTCAAACACACTTGGAAAGCTTATGTATAATTTGATATTCTGGAATATATTTTAATGTGGGTAAATCAGATTATCTGTGTGTACGTTTTGACTGGAAAATTAGATTTTAAAGGTCTGTTGGAAGTTAATGTAAACATTTCGTGCCCTCTATTGGCGTCGTTTTTGTTGTTTACCCTATTTTTTAATTTATTTAATGTGTTTCTTTTTAACGTCGTTAAAGGGACATAACTCTTTTTTGACAAGTTCTCTAACAGAGTTATCTTCGTGTTTTGTTGTTGTTGTTTCTTTTTTAACTCGTTCCTACGGCACCCGTCATCGGCAATTGTGAGAGCATCCCTCCCCCCCCCCCCCAGGTAACCCCCTCGGTACCCGGCCGATCCCCGGAACGACCTGCCGCAACAAGATATCTCACGGGTTCAAACCACGGAGAGAAGTCCCGTCCCGTCTCCCATATACATTATTAATCTCCGACTATTTACTTGTGAGAAGAAGAAGAAAAAACTAATAAATAATAACTAGGGTTATCTCCCTTGTAATGTAACAACAATGAGATACAAAAAACAATTTTTTTTACTCCATTTTTTAAAAAAAAATGTTAATTTTTATAATATATTGTTAATGGAAACTCAAAGGTAACTTGTTTAAACCTATTTTTGCTGCCATCTTTTTTTCCCCGTAGATCATACCTTTTGTAATTGAAGTAAAGTGTTCTTTTCTCCTTTTTTTTTTTTGTGATCTTTAGTTTTTACCTTAGACCACCTGGCTCAATCACCCGCTAGTATTTGTGTTGAGCTGGCTGTATGTTTAGTCAATTCAAGTAATGCAAGGTGCGTGAGGTCGGAGTGATAGATTTATTATCGCATCGCAGAGGGTTACATTAATGAGGAAGATTAACATGTCTCAGTCCTTATGACTCCAACTTCGCTGAGTTACATAGATTTGAACAGAAATGGGGTACAGATGCACCCAAGATGGTATACACGGAGTTAAAGGTATGTTATCTTGCACCTTAGTTGAAATTTAAATGGGATCTAGAACACTGTTCCTGATTGGGGGCTATAAGCTGATTTTGCTGAAAATTTTTAATTTGTGTATATTTAATAAATTACCAAGTTCTTGGTTTTCTGTTTACCATAAAATCTCCTTACATGAGTGTTTATACTTTTTAAAAAATTTAATGTTTAACGGCCTGGAATTTTCTTACATCAAAATGTACCTTCTTAAAGGTATTATCTGCAGGAATTGGATTGTACGTCCTCAAACGTGTCACACATTCTGTGTTACCCATAGTGCAATAAGCTTGTTTTATCTACTGGGGATATAAGTTTTTGTTTTTACCATAGTGCAATAAACTACCATTGGGGTATGCATATTCCATAATCTTTCTGAAGCAATAAAATGGATATAAATGCGATATTCTTTTTGTTTTGTTTTGTTTTTAAACAAAATTCTAAAAAATCAAACAGAATGTGCATAAAATTTGAAAGAAGCTACTGTCTCTACCAGTGTTCCCATAATGAAAACCTTCAATATCTTCAGAACTAGATGTGGGCAGAATATTCTCTTCTTTTTAACAAATGTTGCATTTATAGTATCCAGTGTTATTATCTCATCGTCGTCTTTGTGTTTAGCAGCCATAAACTTATAACCAAATTCTAGCAGAGCAAAACAGAATGTTGGTTTTCATAGCATTACATTGTGGATAGAAATTTGTTCCTGATGCTACAGAATCACTGGCTTTAAACATGAGTAGGGACTGAAATACAACTATATTTGAGCAAAGACAGAATTTGAATTGATGGTTAACAGAAGTTTATCATTGATCCTTTATGTACTGAGAGGTAAACTACTACATACAACCCATCTTCATATAGCTATAACTGCTAGTTTGAAACAAGGTTTTCACCTATACTATTGGAATTATGCAAGATTGGTTTTGCCAGACTCGTATTCACCTTTATGCTGCCAGAAGGTCATACCCAGATTAACCACACTACTGAAGTTAACCTTTTGTTTTATTGTCTACCAAATTTCTGTTTGGCACAATGATCGAGTTTGCCAGACAAGTCCAAAATGGTGGGTTTTGTCCATTATTCAGGAAAAACCAACCGATTAGTTTATATTGGCAGTAGAATACATCGCAAACGCTGTTTGAGTCGTGGCAGTTATCTGGGATTTCGAACTAGAGAGAATTGCTACGATCGTTCGAGTTCTGCATGGGAAAATTCAAGTTCCAGCACAAGTGCACTCGTTTCTGCAACCAACCTGAAAATGTGCTTGCAGATGCGCCGGGTCACGCACCAAGGAAAGTCTGTCAGGTGTTGTAGTTGACCCGGACTTGTTTTTTTGTCCTTACCAATTGAAAACCACTGTCGCCAGTCATGGTCTTTGGTTAGCCTTTCGTCGTGGCTTGGTTATTCTTGGTTGTTCAAACATTGAATTCCCTGTTCAATTACTGCTGTAGAAATGGTACCTTTTAGACAGAAAATCGGTATTCCTCGTGCGGAAGTAAAGCACAGTGATCGAGGAAAGCATTTTTAAGGATCTGCCTCTGGCTAATCAGCTTGTAAGGGGGGCTGGGCATTTTAGACATACCAACGGGAACCTGCAGAATTAGTAGGAACCGTAGGTTTCTAATGTCGACAGAGAAAAGGTGGGATACTGTCGTGAAACAGGCAGGAAGCATTGGTTTATTCGATGGAATCTTAATTATGACGTCGGCATGAGCGTAAAGACCGTGCAAGAGGAACGCGTGGAGTGAAAGGGTTAACTGACCTTCCACGCGCGCGCGCGCATGCGTTCTCGCCACAAATCGTTACTCTCGCCCAGCCGCGCGCGCGCGCGCTACTTTCAATGAATTATACATGGCGGCGAGGTGGCAGGAGTTTCTAATCAAATCCGTGACTAGGCTACGCGAGATTTTCCTCGTTCGTGGTCCCTTCCCCCCCCCTCCCCGCGCAAAACGTTCGAAAAGATTTATTATTTTCATCCTAAATGACAGCTTTGACGACTTCGGTCTTTGCGGAGGATGGAGAGGAGAGGGAGACGGCGTTACCTGCCTCTCGTCTTTCTAATCACCTCTGCGTCATGGTCCAAACAGAAAAGAAGCCGGTGTCTCCCTGATTAATTTACCGGTGAATTCAATCAATGCCCGCGCTCTCTCAGCCGACCGAAAGCTTAGTCATACGATGTAAGCAGACGCACTGTAGATAATCAGGAGCAGGAAGTTTCCAAACCTCCAAATTACTTATTCTTTTTTTTTGTTTGTTTGTTTAAAACGGTCATCAAACAGATTCTCGTAACTAATGGCGCATTTAGCATCCTCTCTTTTGCTTAGCTAAGTTTTAAATTACTGGTTCGCTCGTATGGATCTTCGTACAGATTAGGGTCCGGAAATTAAGGCAGCCCCGAGTTTGCCACCGGTTAGTTGAACCCGTATTTTATTTCGTTCGAATAATCTACGCTTTTTTTGTTGTTGTTGTTGCCGGGCACTAGCAGGATCCGCATTTACCTGAGAGACAAGACGGCCGCTTCAGCATCTATGGTACTCTGCACGATAGTTCTCTGTTGGTTTTTTTTTGGTATCGTCATCAAACAGACAAGAAAGTTGTCGGCTATTAATGAGGAAGGGGTCGTTTATCCGGACACTCTTCATATTATAAAATCTATCATTTGTACATTTTCTACAAAACTATTTAAAACACTGATAGAGTGATGGCGATAAAAGCAAACCAAACACTTAATTGTTATCTTGGTTTTCGCTGGTTAGTTCATTTTTTAAATTATCTCTATTTTCTGCCGAGTTCAGCAATGATTCAGTGTTGAGCGATTTTCTTCTTTCATTTATCCAGTCTGAAAGAAAGGAAAGGTAGAAGTTGTCTCCCTTCTATTGGTTAAAAATGTTTTTATTTAATTATGCATATGGAATTTAGTTACTTTTTTGTTTTTAATTAATTTTTTTTATTTTCTAGTAAATTAATTCAATTACTTTATGCTACTGCACGTAAAATGTTTATTTCTATATAATAATAATAATAATAATAATAATAATAATATTACTAATAATATAATAATAAATAAATGTAAATTAAATGTAAATTAGTAAATCGTGACCTCTCTCGTCACGTGGATTGTTTGCTGAAGCAAGAAAACCAAGCAATTGCTTTGTAAAGAAACAAAACAAATTATGTGAATAATTAATATCGTGCACTAGTTAGTAAATGTTAATAAAGTAAAATATGCATGAGATATATAATGAATTCTTCTGCCCTTGTTTTTGGCAGCATCAAGCAGGAGAAAATCGGGCCGGTGATGGCTGCCAGAAGTTCCCACTCTGATCGCCCGATTTAGCCGCACTTACTTTCAGTTTATTCTCAAATTTAATTTATGCTAATGACACTAGTTATCGTCCCTCTAAATGCAAATTGATAAGTGGATGACTGATCTTGAAAAAAAAAAAAAAAAAAAATCTACCGGACTGGTTTTCTGGAAGGAGAGTTCTTTTATGTATGTATAGGTACATTCGTTAACACGTGTCTCGGGAAAGGGTCGGGGTCCCTCCCTCCAGTACGTATATAATACGGGGGAACCAGCGCGGGCTGCTGAACAACAAAAACCAAACGGGTTTGCAGATAAACGCAGACGGGACCACGTATTTCCAGACCGACCGAGTCAGACAGGTGACAATCAACAATGTAAACGCTTCGGGCGACGGGGCTAGGAATTAACATCACGCGACGCCTCGTCCATATACGGGCGGCGCACCCACGGTTGCCGAATGAATGATGTTGAATTCGTTTGATGGCTGGCGGCCCATCCTTGGCGGTTTATCAAAAACCCCTGCTGACAGAACTTTAAGCTTTATTTCTCCGGTATCCCTTTGGGAAATAGATAAATGCCGCTGTCTTCTTTACTTTTTTTTTTTTTATTATTTTTCACTGTTATGACAACTGTACGCCACGGATGCGATTGCAGCATTCATAACATACATCGTCCCGGCTTCATCCGGTTGCTGATTTCGTGGATGAGATTTGTGACCACGTGATCGCTACGTGTCTCTATCTCTCAGCGCCCTCGTCCCTGCAGTGCCATTTTTAAGGGATAGACTGGAAACAGGAAGAGACTTGTGGCGAGGTTTATTTATTTATTTAATTTTTTTGTGTGCCGAAAATTAATATTAAATCTTCTCTTTGATAAAATAGTTTTTTTTTTTTTTTTAAAAAGAGAAAAAAATAATTGTTCATTCGAATTTCTTTAAATATGTTATCTGTTTATTGTCTACGATTCCTTTTGATCTCTCTTATTTCGGCCAATTAGACTGACTCACGGCATGTGGCTGTGCCAATAATAACAATGTTCTTGGAAATTAATCTTTTATATGTAGAACTCGGGTAATCACGCGGATTTTCCGTGGACCGAATTCGTGACTACGGCGCCTGCCACCTAGCGACTAACGAAGGCAGTGTCCGAGGGGTTGTCGAGTCCGAGCCGAGCACGGTCGAGGTCCCACACGAGTTCTGTATTTAAGAAAGCAATTAATTTCCGAATACTTTTTATTCGAGCCTCATTTTTTTTGAACGTTTCTCGGCAACCCGACCCGTGAGGTGCGGGGACAAACCCGGCCGGTTGGTGGCGCTTCGTTCATTGCTGATACAAAGAACCGAGAAATATGGGTTTTGTTCGCTTTTGAGTAGGAGAAATGTAGGCCGTATGCAGACGGTCTTTCCGCCAACGATGGAGGTGCGTAGCTGACAGGACGTGGTTAACGAACGTCTCTGGCACCGAGGGGCCAACTGGGTCTGCGGAGTCTGTTGGCGTTCAGGCAGTAGTGGGGACAGTGACAAAGAAAATCGACGCGAATAGCGGACAAAGGCCGTGTCGGTCCTGGTGCCGGCATAGGTCGATACAGCCGGGTCGGCGGCGAGCCATTAGAGGCTGCTCCTCTTCTCCGGCTCGGTCTTCGGTTCGTGACTGAAACCTTTAATTATCAGTTTCTAATATTCGCCTGCACCAACCGTCGCCGCACAGTGTACAAAATTACAAACCTGTATACTGCTGACGTTCCGCCGTTTTATCAGAATTACAAGGACCATCGGTTATTAACCTGTTGTGATGAAATCCGTGAGATTACGCATGTGGCACGGAAACTTTAAAAAGATATAATTCATAAAACATATTTTAGGCATATATATATATATATACATTTCTTTTGTACACTGATGCTTAAACTGGGTACAGCCCAATTTGAGAGCGTAGTGCCGCGATTGTTCACTTGGAGGCGCTACCAATCATGAGCCACCTGGAGTCGTCCATCACTTCCGACTTTGGCAGGAGCGTGCATATTGTAAAGATTATTACCTGTATTTTATTATTAGTAGTAGTAGAACTGTAGTTAGTAGAGATGATATTTTACTTTAATAACATGTAATAATAAATTAATAAATAATAAATTTTCTGATAATGCTCGATGACGTGTACAGTTGAAGTTTCTGCTTCTCTGGTGATTTCTCCGCCTCTCTATTGGAAATTGCTGGGCGGTGACTTTGTTTGGCTACCAGAGCTTACAGTATGCGCGCGTGTGAAGTTATCTCTTGGCTGAACGCTTCTGTCGAGGGACATTTTCACCGAATCCATTGTCTCGATAAATAAAAAAAAAAAAAATGGGAAGTCTGTTCGCGCAGCCGTTCGTCTGCGGAGAGCACGTTCGGTTCAAGTTCAGTCGTCAGCTGAACGTGAGCCTAATCCCGCGGAGCGTTTACCTGGCGAAGGTGCTCGGGTCAGTCGGGTACAGGTGAACGAACATTCGTCATTGTCGTGAACTCGCTTTTTATCGATCTTCGGCTTTTACGGCGGAGCCGGCGGCATCTCCACCGGGCGACCGCTTTCGACGACCCTAGGACGTGAGGCGTCTCTCCTCGGGGGGAAGGGGAGGTGTCCGCGTGAAATGGACGGGGACTGAAACACGTGAGAGAGGGACAACAAGCATCGTTTGCTCTTCTCCCTCTCCCCCCCCCCCACCAAACACAACTTCTTGCATGATTACTTCGCCAAAAGTTCCAGGAATTTTCCACCGTATTTTTTTTTTGCTCACGGGCACCGGCTGTCCGGATACACGGTATGCGCGGAAGTAAAAGGACGCCCGTTCATTTGTTACAGCTTTCTTTTCTCGCTTCCAATTGTTTTAATTTTTAAATTATTATTCAAAAAAAAACCAAACAAACAGGAACGTATATCCCATTGAGAAACAAATATCCGTATCTCTGAAGAGCCTGTTTGTCTAGGGCGGGGTGGTGTTATAAGCAGCTACCCGTCTCTCTCTCTCTCTCTCTCCCTCTCCCATCCACGCACGCACACACAAAAAGGAAATCACGTGACCGTGCTGTCGGACAACTGAAAGAAGCGGGATAACCTAGCCGGCGCGGCAGAAATCGCCGCCACGATAATAATAGATCCGTTGACAACCGCGGGCGAAACCGAAACCGTCGCCAGCTTATTCTTCCACCCTAATGAAGTAAGAGTATCGTTGAGAACCGTAGCAGGTGCTATACCACTTTAATAATAGGCCGACCTTGTTAACGCCGGACCCTGGCTCTATGTCTCGGGCCGGGCAGGTTTCCGCTCTTTCGCGAACGGTCGGGAGAGGGTGGGGGGGGGGTTGGTGGGTTGGGCGCTTGCTCTTCTTTTACGCGAACGTCTTCCCGCGCTACTCTTTCTACGAGTTACGCCGCCTATTATCGGGCTCGAGGTCTGGAGAGAGAGAGAGAGAACATGGCGGCGTCGCCGGAAGTCCACAGAGGGAGTGTTCGTCTTTAATTGAGCAAAGATACCCGAACCCCGCGTGCAGCGCCATCGCCGGCGGATCGAGGCAGTACGCCGCCGTCCCCGGTTCAGACTTTCGGTCCATGCCGGATTAATTAAGGGAGATATCTCGGCAAATTACCGCCAGGCGACGGCGGTCATCAATCGATGCGCCGTGCCCCACTTACCGAGCGAACACGGCGGCTTGGAGGCGAAACTCCCCGAAATTCGCGCAGAAATTCAAATGCGTGCGTGTTTAAGCAGAACAGAGCTATTAAAAACCAACAGTTTTATTAAATAATAAATCGATAGTTTGATCAGAAGATATTCTTTAATCGTTTAAGAAAATCAATATACACGCCGTAGATCCGATGGTTATATTCATATTCGTTGGAGTGTATGAGATAGCATGCGCACTACTCACTAAACCCACTCGCTGTTTCTTTAAAACTAATAGAATATCAGTTCTCCAACGCCTCTTTTTCAAACTATAATCCATCCTCATCATCATCATCATCATCAGGTGCCATAACCGACTCGGGCGGAGGTCGGGACTAGCATCCATAATTCACGATAGACTAGGTACAAAGGGTTATATAGATCTATATATATATATAACAGTCTCTGAAGCTGTCAATCCGCTCTATAAGTGTTTGTTAATATCTGTCTCAGAGGTAGTAGATCTTTACTCAGCTCGTGTGAGAAAGGCTTCTATTTAGCTCCCATTTTGGTGAAGGGTTTTCTTGTCGATTTTATTTGTCCGTAAGCTGCCATATAAACGGCAGCTTTTATTTCCTTCTTTTTTTTTTCAAGTGATGGAATTTGCTGAAGGCAAAGGCAAACAGGGCTTACTTAATACCTACGGCTGGTGGAGTATAGGAGTGTTCCGGGCGTTTGAAATTTCTTCCGGTGGAGATGTTTAGTGAAGACTTTCCTCGCATCAGTACTTCAAATAGAAGATTCCAGAGAGAGAGAGAGAGAGAGAGAGAGGAGGGGGAGAGGCAGAGAGAGAAAGGAGGGAGGAGGAGAGGAGAGCTAGATGGAGAGAGGAGGGAGAGGCAGAGAGAGAGAGAAGAGGGGAGAGACGGAGGGAGGAGGAGTGGAGAGCCAGATAGAGAGGGAGGATAGAGAGAGAAAGGAGGAGGGGGAGAGCGAGAGAGAGAGAAAGGAGGGAGGAGGAGAGAGAGAGTAGATAGAGAGAAGAGGGAGAGGCAGAGAGAGAGAGAGAGCAGAGAGAGAGAAGAGGGGAGAGACGGAGGGAGGAGGAGTGGAGAGCCAGAGAGAGAGGGAGAGAAGTGGGGAGGAGGAGAGGAGAGAGAAAGGGAGAAGAATGGGGGGAAGAGAGACTGGCCTTTTCTCCAGAGTAGCTAACTAGTAAGGGAGTGCGAGTTTCTGTAAATGTAGTTGATGAATCCCCAGTCCTAAATGACTACGACTGACGCCACGTCTTCATAGATCTTCACCTCCCCTCCACACACACACACAATTTTCGACGATTTACAGCGGCACCGCACCGGGTGATTTAAAAGGCGGGATAGGAGTATATTATATATTTTTTTTAAACAGGAAGAGAAGATTACCCGGATGGAGACGTCCGCTAACTGGCACCTGACCTAAACCTCGTGGTAACACGAATCACACACTCGGGGCCATGGTACGTCGACGGCTGTTGAGTCAGAACAACCTAGTTTCAACATCATGCCTTCGTCCAGATTTGCCTCCCTTCCCATACTCGCATCGCCACGCACCAGCGGAAAAGCCACCCTCACGCATTACAACGGTCATTTTGGAAGGAAAGAAAGAAAAAGCTTTGAAAATAACGGCTGGACCTCTTGTGTACGGAGTAACTAACGTCTGAAGCTCAGCTTCTTTTTCCATTTTTTAGAGGGTCTTTAAGACGCTGTAGACGAAAAACTTTTAAATTTAAATTTAAAAGCCTCCGTATCTGACGCCCTCACTGATTTGAAAAGAAGAACAGTGTTCTGTGTATTAGCTTACCAATATATTTTTTTAAAAATACCCTCCCCCCACCCAAACCTACAGCATTTATCGTGTTATCAGTGATTACTTTTGTATGGAGCAATGCAGCCGGAAGCCAGTGCCGCGTAATTTATGAATATTAATTCCAAAAAAAAAGAAATTTAGGGAGAGAGAGAGAGAGAGAGATGAAACCGCGTATAATGTACCAATAAGTGGAGTTGTCTCCCCTAGAACGCCAATTATTTCGAGAGAGAATTTGTGGGTTTTTCCTTTATGACGTCATTATCTCCCCGTTTCTGAATTTGGCGCTTGGAATTATTCTGTAGCTGTTTCTGAAGATGGGAATAACAACTACTGATATTATATCGTTTTTCTGGAAATGTCTGTTCTAATTCCGGTTGAGGAATCATTTCAGTGCCGCAAGAGGTTCCAAATCTACGGCCAGTCAGTGCTGGCTGGGTGATGAGCCTCGAGCTGGGCGAAGATGTGTTTATGGAGAGGCTCGGGGACTGGAGGGGCTGCGGCGCCCCCCCGCCCGCTGTAAGGGACGAGGTGGGGCGATGATGCACCCATCCCTGGTTCTCGGCGTATTTCTCTCGCGGACTCGGAAGGGAGGTGTTTCGGACAAGAGGAAAGGAATGGGCTCTGGAAACAAACACGGACCTCGACTTCCGCCGGCCGACACACGGGAGGGACGGAGGGGGGGGGCGGCGGCGGCTCAGATCCCAGACTCTCTCGAACGTGACGCTTTCTATGGAGACGGGTACGCACTGGGCTCTTGTCAATTAAGCGCCGCCCGCCGGGCCCGGCCCGTTTTCCTATCTGCCAGGCGATCTCCATCTGCTAGCGCTTAACACGGTCGGTCTGAGGAAGAGCGTCGCACATCCGCGAACCCGGCGAGCGGAGGAAATGGCTGTCTCGGCTTACCGAGAACCGGCGAGCGCGGCTGCCATTTAGGAAATGCACTTTATGTGGGAGGGAGAAAGAAGGAATACGGAGGAGGGAGGGCGGCCTTCGGTCGGCGCTAAGCCGACTGAATCATGGAGTCGGACTCGCGTGACGATCTCCATCCCGCGGAATCGAGCCCGCCCCCCTCGCCATCTCTCTAATTGTTTAGAAAGGATATTAGCTCCCCCCCCTTGTAACAGCCGTAGTAGATCTTCGTGATGGAGACTCCGCCCGAGTGCTTGCTTCTCTCCACAGGGAAACGGCATATTTAAGGGTGGTGGTGTGTGGGGGGGGTTGGCAGAGGTTGTTGTTGTTGTTGTTGTTGCCGCTGCTTTTGAGAGGTGGAATGAAGCCATGCGGAAAATTATTCCCTTAAGCGATTTCATTACATCCCGCACCGACGGCGGGGCTCCGTCGGACGGATGAGGCGTCAACCTGATCTGATTAAGGCCTGGCGCGAAAGTGAGGCGAGATATGTGTGTGTGTGTGTGTGTGTGGGAGTGGCCGTCAGAGGGCGGGGCGGCGGGGGTTCCCCCCCCCCCCAACCGAGATGACGTCTTGTGTAAACAGCTCCGGTCGATGGCGGACGGACGGCGAAAAACCGGTTCGGCCCGGCTCCAATATAACGGCGCGGCGGCGAGTAATCGAAAGAAAACAACCGACACAGGAAATACGAACTCATCAAGTCCCCAGATAACTTAGGGTAGGTGGCTGGCGGGGGCGGGGGAGGAGGAGGCGCTGACAAAGAAACTGACGGGCGATGAAGCACGAGGCCACGCCCCCTTTCTCGGCCGTTCGCGAAGGCCGCCCCCACTCGGTTCCGGGGGGGGTCAGGGGGGATGGGAGGGGGAGCTTTCTCTTTTGTTTTTGTTGTTGTTATTGTGTTTGTTGTTGTTTTTCTTCTTGACGCGGCAGCGGAAATAACGGTCGGCGGCGGCGAGCAGGCGTCATTAGTCGCCATGGCCGATTTCCTTCTGGAGAGATTATTTGGGCCCGGCCATATTTATCGCAGATGTGAAAGGTCACCGGTGGTGGGGGCGGGGGGGGGGGATAGCTTATCGGCGGCGGCGGCTCGTACGAGGAGGGCTCTCGAATTAACGCCGGCAGACGGTGACAGGGGACGTGTTACCGTTCTGGCGGACTGCCCTTGATAACAATGAGCCGCCATGGGTAACGGGCGGGCGCGGGGGAGACTGGGATAGATAGAGAGAGAGGGTCTTCTTTCGGCGACACGGCGGTGAGAGTCGGGTCACTTCGATTGGCCCCTGCCCGCCCTCCTCTGCAGAAACGGAACACCACCCGTCCATACAGGCATTTAGAAATCATGCTTATCGATTAGGCGGTCAATCAATGAATAAGGCTGTTCGGCCGAACTGTCCGCAGGCCCGCCATAGATCAGAGTACGTCCACGGCGGCCAGACAGAGACACCGGGTCGGGTCCCGCCTGACGTACTTCTAGATAAAGGCCACTGGCCTCTGTACGGGTATCAGGAGTCGCAGTACTTGTACAGAAGCGGGAAAAAACGGGGGGGGGTGACGACATCCTTATCCGGCTGCTGTAATAACCAATAAAGGCCCTAACTGACTTTAACCACAATCACTTGATAATGTTCTCCAGCATCCCTATTCATGCTCTCTCCGTAGAGGAGGGCCGTGGGGTACGCTCAGACATTTGCCCTGCCCTCCAGTTTCTTGGGTCTATTGTTGGCTTAAAACTGTGCAACGTCTGACGACCGCGGTATTACGAGACGTGACGTTTAAATTTGTTGTCATGGTAACTGAACTGTTTCTCATGGATGGCTGAGACGGACGGACGTTCCGGTTTAGTTCATGCCGCGAGCACCCCCCCCCCCCTCTTCCACTGACATCCGAACCTATTCCCGTCATGCCTCCGAGGGCGGGGGGTCTGACGTGCATTGAGAATACGATCTGATAACGTAGTTTACCTTACCATGGCGCGTGGTTGCGTCGTCCGAATTAGCCCGGTTTGGGGGGGGGGAGAAACGCGGGTGACTTGTCACACGGGAATTTTTAAACACAAAAGCACCGGCAGACGATGAAGAACCATTATGCGTCTGTTGCGCACGCACCGATGATAGTGAACAATCACGTCGGAGTCTCCGTAAATAAAAACTTCCACCGGGAAGCCAGGCATAGTTTGTTTCCAGCCATGCGGAACCTAGATCCGCGACCTCTAGCAAATCAAACACAAGCCAACAACTGGTTAGTATTCCGTAAACCTTTGTTAAGTAGCGCTCGTTCGAGAACAACACCCTGTTAAACAAAGATACTGATATATTCTTTTTTCCTCTAAAACATTACCTGTACAGTTAATTATGAAAATGAAAGACATCTCCATCTTTTTGGAGCTCTTTGGATATCTACGGGCAACGTCGTAGCTCTTCTGCCATAAAGACCACAAATAACTTCGCATACGTCATAGTTGTGCAAAATGACGCACTGTACGGTGTACTTGTGGGTCCCAGTATTGCTGCTGCTTCTACTCCCAACACAAGACGGCACTTATTCTTTAAAGCATCAATAATATTTAATTATTTCTTCGATACATTTGTGATTAACCAGTTTCAGTGGTGAAACCAGATCCTAAAATAGTGAAAGTGACACGTTAGAGTATGATGACCTCGATTAAATTCTTTAGAAAACTTTTTGAGTGTTTTACATTCACACACACACATATATTATATATATATATTCTTTTTAAAATCCAAATCATTAACGAGACCTCTTTCGGCTTCTATTCGATCGCAGAAGGAAAGATGAACGGGCTGGTTCGGCTAGTAGATTTCGCACTCCGCGCCCTCGCCAACATTCGGCCGGCTCGTGGCTCTCTCTCTCTCTCTCTCTCTCCCAGATACGAGCAACCGAAACCGCCGCCTGTTTCGTATACCGCAGACGTGCGGGGGGTTGAGAAGTCACGGCGGGAGACCGGCCCCGACGGTTTCGTATCTACCCGAGCGTAGTGGGCGACCTCGAGGGAAAAAAAAAAAACAAACAAAAAAAAAAAGGGTCACTGGCGGCGATTCCGTTTTATCTTATATAAACATCTGGCTACATTCCACCGAACCACGTCTAGTTGATACACCTGACACAGCGCTAGACGATGATTATTTATGACGGAGGCCACTAGCGCGCAGGGGGGGGGGGGGGGGGGGAGTTCGTCCATCCATCAACGTCTACTCTTAAAACACTAAAAGGATCGCTCCCTCCCGTACATAAATTAACGTAATTTTTGTTGTTGTTGTTGTTGTTGTTTTTTTTTTAAATATTTTTAGGCGAGCGAATTGTAAGGAAGCAGAACGAGGCTGACTAATATCTGGACGGGCTGACGCTTCAGCGGGCAGGGTTCCTTTGATGTGGCTTGCGATAATCAGGCCGTTAGTTAATTAAATCGCACTGGTGCTTCGATTTTTTCATGGTATGACCCCCTGTAGCTCCCTCCTAGCAGGGTCCGGGGGGGGGGGGGACGAATTTGGATCGACTCCAGTAACTTCTAGCAAGGTCCCGGCGATGGTAATGCCAACGCAAACAGACGATATCCAGAGGGCGCTGCAACGGCCCCTTATTACTTTCGGCCGAAGTAGTAGCGGCGGCGGCGGGGGGGGAGGGGTGCGAAGTCGTGCATCGAAAACGTTTAATTATTTCAAGCGTCGACAACTCGGTCTCTCTTGGAAACCCTTTATTTTTCAGACGTGGGAGCCGGAAAGCAGAGGGAAGAAGAGCCGAGAATAAACGGTGCTAGGGAAGTACGGCGAAATGATCTGGTCCCCTTAATGGGAATCGAACTCAGGGCTATCGACTTTAGCGGGATAACCACTGGACTACCGCGCCGCCCGATGTCAGCGGTGAAATAAACAACAACAACAGCGGCAGCCGCCAAAGTCTGTGGCAGGGGTAGAAAAGGCGGATATGGGGATGTAGTTACCGACGACGGAATTCTATAGTCTGATAAGGGGGAGAGGGGGGGGGAGGAGGCTGCACTAAAAAAAAAAACAAACAACAACAACAATGAAATTAGTAATATCTAAATGATTCGGGTTTGTGAACAACAGAATAACCAGGCAGGAATAGTTTCCAAGAACCGAACGGGCAGCAAGCAGGCTGATTAGCTACTGCTGTCTGTACACAGCCGGCTGCTGAGGATGAGCCTGTCGCAAAGCCGTAGGCGAGCCGTCACTACCACAAACACAATCCTAGCGCGAAGGTCGGCCGGGGGGGGTCGCAAAGGGACAGTGACATCATAACTATCCAGGACGGGATACTGCGGCACTATCCATGGAAATATCCCCAAAGTCATATCAGCTAGTACAGGCAGTCTTATTTCTTTTACATTATTATTATTATTATTATTATTATTATTATATTATTATTATTATTATTATTATCAAAAACAATAGACTGTGCACACCAGCTTAATTCAGAGAAAGAGAACGATTGAGGGGTGGAATTTTACCGTCAGCTCTTCTTTTGGTGGGAAGAGGGTGATTATCTCCCTTGTATTAAAGGTCTCAGACAGACAGTCATCGCGTATTGTCGCGGTATTTTAACGGAAAAGCAAACAACCAACCACCGAACACACACACGTCCTTCTACAAGAGCAAATGACGGCTGAAACTATAGGCGACGAAATGCACCCCGTCTATGTACTTTTCTTTTTTATTTCGGGTTAAGAATATCTGGTGTGTGTGTTGTGTGTGTGTGTGTGTGTGTGTGTGTGTGTGTGTGTTTGGTCAAAAGACAGAGGAGTTGGGCAAGTTTATCCGCGGTTTGTCGGTTGGTCCCGTGGAGTTTTACGGCTGGACGAGAGAACTTCCCGCTATCTGGCTAATAGATGCAGCCGTCCGACTTCAACAGGTGGCGCCCTACAACCTCACAGAACACGGCAAGAAAACGTCAGTATGATCTGACCGAGCCAACTGCAGCAACAGCAAGACGGAGGATTCGATGATGGTAACTTCCCAATTAGGCTTCGCGTAATCACGCGGGTTCTCAGTGATCACAACGCGGAATTAAGGGGGCACTCCCCATGTAGTCTCTAGGTGACGGGTGGTGCAGGCTTTAGACACTGGTGGCATTCAAGATTTGCATAAAGGTGATCACCAGTTGACACGTGTAAGATAAAAGCAATATTTATTCCTTTGTTTCTTGATTTCTGATTTAACTGTGTAGTTGCAACTGCTGATGAATAATAATATATATAATATAATAATAATAATAATAATAATAATAATAATAATAATAATAATAATAGCTTTGAGTTGGTCTAAGGAAGACACCTCCGATTTCCTAGCAAATAAAATGGAAACCTACGATGTCCGCAAGTAGCCGAGTGAGTGTATCTGGTGTGTTTTGGAGTGGAGTAAAGAAAGATGGTGTTTACATTGATTCAGGCGTTTAAATATACTCACAAATATTTACTGTAACCTTCAACTATGTTTAACTTTTCCGCCACGTTTGGCATATGAAGAGAGAGAGAGAAAAAAAAGAAAAGAAAAGAAAACAACTCAGCCCCATATCTTCACCGATCGCAGAAACGTGATAAGAGAAGGATGGAAATTTACGATCGACTGTGAAGTCTGTCGGCCTGTGAGAGCCGCTCACCGGCGGATCGTGGAAACAATAAACTGTGGTGAGGAAAACATCGGGAGGCGAATCCGTCGGCGACACGTTTCTACCTACACCGCCAGCATTGCCGCTCCATGACTCACTGACGAAAGCCTTTCGTCTACGATTCACCCCCTCCCCCCCCCCTGCGCCGCCTCCTCCTCCTCCTCCTCCTCTCGCTTTCTCTCCGTATACGCGCCATCTCCAGAGAACTGAAGAATAGCAGTACATCTAACCCATTTCGGGCCCAATCTCTGTCGATCGGTTGAAGGGGTGTTTTCCGAAATGTTGCCACGTAGGATAATTGGACCGGAATCGTGAAATATGGAGATTCCAGCCCCCGTCCCGGCGTTATGTTACTAAAGGGTAGATAAATATAGCAGAAGTCCGAACCGAACAGAGTTAAAAACAGTCGTCGAAATAGTGCTTAGATATACGTCGTCGTCGTCGCCGCCGTACGAGCTGATATTTATTGGCTAGGGTGCACAGCTTAGCTGGTCTCTCGACTTTAGCACTCCGATCAATAGGCGTAGGTTAAATTAAGCAGAACCTTCTTTCTGACGCCACACTGCCCCTCTAGGGAGCTACCTACCATAGGCAAGACATCGCCGGAGCGGAGGAGAATCCCCAGCAGATGCCGTACAAGTGGCGACTTCATTTCCGAAGTTAGAATAGCCCATCTCGGTGTGACAGTTTCAAGAAAGGATCAGCTAAATTCATTTGAACCGAGGAAAGGAAAAACAAGGGGGGGGGGCAAATCTCACCAGGGATTCGGTCAGCTAATTTTGACTTGATAGCAGAGAGCGACATTGGGTGATCGATTTCATCATCTCACCTTATCATAGTAAAGGCCCGGCCGACTTCCTTTTGTTCAAACGCTGCCAGCGAAGACGGAGTTCTAAATCACGCGTCAGCTCTGATGCACCTATTTCCCGTACCTGTCGAGCGATCGATCCTTCAGCAAAATTCTTAGTTTATCACGTTATTTGAATATCACGAAACTACGACAGGACAGACGCTCAGTTTAATCTTCTAATCTACTTGGTAGACAAAATGAAAAGAGCCCTCGTGAACATTTCCTAAAGGATTGAGAATAACTCCCACCCGGTACACGCGAGACGTTTTACCTTAGCTATTGCATTAATTAAACAATATTACAAGCCGAGATTAGCGAAACGGTCTGACAGACGGTACTGGACTGCAGAATTCTCGATAAGATAATTCGTGATAGCAGCACTTTAAAAAAGAAGAAACCTCGCAATTTCGAGAAGTCTAGTTCCCAACGAACCCTGCGGACTTTACCCCCCTATCTTCTAAGGTGTCACGTGTCTGGGATGTATTTCTCCAGTTTTTTTCCTCTTCTAGCATACTGAGAAAACTTACAGCACCAGCACAACAACCAACAACACAACAACAAACCACAAACAAAAGTTTCTACCATCTAGCGGCCTGTCTGGGAACTACTAACAAGTTCTCATAAAAGATGGCCGGGGGTTGGCCCCCAAATTTTTCAACTACAAGCGGGATATTTGGACACAGTGAAGCTTTTTTTTTTTAAAAATTTGTTTAAATGTTCAGATGTTAACGGGAACAGGATCTCATTCGGCACTGTCTGTGAAATTAAAACACGTTACTCGAGAGTGACTACCCAGCATGCCGTGCGCACCGACCGGAAAAGACTGCAAGAGCGATAACTCGGGTGGCAGTTTGTCGGTCTGGTCTGCGTACTTTTAGCGCCCCCATTCGATGAACGCGACCCTCATCGATTCCTCCGCCCGATCGTTATTCGGAACCAAGGAAAACATTCATCGGTTCGCGATATAACATTTCATATCCTAAGGCTTGTTGTCAGAATCGATATTAATTCAGACGAAAATTTGCGGAGCAAATAACAGTTTTGCGCAATAAGAACAAAAGGTTTTGGAGTTAGTAGACTGCGCTGAGCTACAGTTTTTAATTTGCGATATAAATGGTTGATCTGCACGTATTCCGCCGATCATTTCCTCCCTGAACTGCGACAACCAATCGAGTAAATAAAGGCCTCTGCGGCTCGATAAGTTAATCGGTTGAGTAAAAGTCGCCCGACCAACTTAGCGACCAAAAGATGGCGAGTTCGAGAGCTGCTGGCGGGTAAAACCTACATCTACACACGCTGAAAATAGTTACGATGGACGAATCCTGACGATGGCAACAGGAAATAACAGCAGAAACGTGAATAAGATGGTGGGAAAAGCCTGAACTACAGTGTTTGCCAAAGAGCATAATCTTTATCGTCAAAATTCAAGTAAACGCAGAACCAATGCTCGATTGAACACCAGAATTAATGGTTTACAGGTTTCGATATATAGTTGGACAATTTTTTTCTTCTTCTTTTAGCCAGAATAATGCATTTTCACTAAAAGGAAATATTAAAGAGGGAGACGACGACGCTATTTTCTTGCGGCTCTCTTACTTGAACACTAGTGTGATAGTGGGTATGTATGTTTGAGTTTTTACCGGAAACAATCCTACCCCACTCCTGTAACAGATGCTTGTCCGTTTTTTTTTTGTTTTTTTTTTCTATTTAACCAAATTATCATTCCTCTTAAATAGTCGAATGTTTTAATTTCTACCAGAGACGTTAAAATGAAACTTGGCGGAAATAGCATCGCCTTCATGGTATCCGGTCTGCCTGTCTTCATCTGAACCTCTCTTGTACATCAAGATGATACAGCCACGCCACCATCAACAAATGCCCCCCCCCTTTTTTTTTTTGAGCAGTGCGATAATCTAGATAAAAATGCTTAATTGTTGAAGTTTTAAAACCGCTCGTGTCTGGGAATAAGCAATAAATAAAAACGTCGGGATCTCGTGATAAACGAGATTCTGGCCGATTTCCTCCTCCCCCCGCTAGGTGGTCTCTAACAACTGGGTAGTTTTTATTTGATGTTCTTTTAGCGTTCATGTCGCGAAACGTTGTATCTTAGCAAATTTCCGAAAACCAAAGCTTAAGAACTCACTATCAGAAACCTTTTAGGCAATATATTCACTTTTACGACTTCCTGGTTGTTGTTTTTCTTTTTCTTTCCTCCTTCCATCACCCCGACCTTTTTTTTTTAAATATTATTACTGATGCTCGCGCGATTATCTTCTTTTCTCTTTCCCGATAATTTGAAACAAACTGGTTTTATATTTAAGAAATCTTGTCTATTGCTGGTCTGTAATTGATATTGATACCACCAAACAGGAAGTCGACAGACAGATTTAAATTAAAAATAATATCAGTGCTCCGTCACAGTTTGCTGTATCGAAAACGATAGTTGTCCAGGTTTTTACCAAAGGAACCAATTGGATATTTTAGAAAAAAAATACCCGTGTAGCGCACGTGCTTTTGCCGCCATTAACTGCTTATTTTTTTAATAATAATTCATCCCGTTGTTTTTTTTCTTTCTTCTGCCACCAATATTTTCATACGTGGTTGTATGTACACTTCTGCTGGTAATCCGCTGAGGCCGACTTTCTTCTCTCGCGTCACGTTTCCGACGAGACTTCGGCC